>JBBPUI010000669.1:0-17022 GCA_038094615.1 Heimioporus aff. retisporus
CCCTCCCGCGCCTCCGCCGACGACCTTGGACGAGTTTATCCCGATCATGATGTCACAGCACACCAGCGCGTACACCACCGAGGTCGGTGTCACGACCTCACCGTTGGACGAGAGCCAAGTGCTGCGCAACGGGCTCAACGAGAAGGCGATGGACGAAATACGCCTCAGCTCGATGACTTTGAATGGGCGCTTGAGCATCCTGAGGCAAAGGAAATGGAGCACAGCTTCGCAGACACTGCATGAGCCTTACATCCTCTTACGGACGATGAATAGGACTTATGGGTTGCGTGAAGTTGGATACCAGTATATGTACTTGCAAAGTAACGGCAAACCTTGAGAAGTCTGACTTTCTGTATGAGCTAACGGTTGGAGTTATACACATGTCACAATGAAGCACCTCGAACCATCTCTTGAGTTGCACATACCGAATTACAAATGTTATTACCAGCCTACATATCATCAATATATCCGGGCAGAGCCGGGATCGCCCCATAACTTCTGTCAAGCAATGCAAGATCATCAAGGATCAATATATCTCTGGGAGAGCAGTTCTATACGAACGATAACATTCTGCAGACTTCTGTAAACGAATCGAGAAAACAGGACAGTACCGGGCATATATATTCAAGGGGCATGCCATCATGAGGCGTGTAGCAACGTTACTTTAGTTTGTCCACTGATCCTACTATACGTATGCAACAGATCTTGTAAGTCGCATAGCAAGAAATGACCTGATTATCCGATGTCGACGAATTGAACCGCGAGATACTACAGTAAAACAATCTATAGATATGGTATAAATCTTCCCAGGTGTGCCGAAATGTGAAACATGATCATCTTCTTCTTGCCAGAACTTTCGCAATGCTCCCTTTAATGATACCCAGGGCCTTCTCCACATCCTTCTTCGACAATGCCGCCGTAGCGGCAATGCGAATTGTGGGGCGAGATTCGATCATTTCTTGGCCCTTGAGGTGCTTGCCACGCGTGATGAACACCCCATTGACGAGGGCATCGTCAATGACGTCCTGCAAGATGCGTTCCTCTGCCTCATAGTTGATGGCCTGAGGAGTGACCGCGAGGAACTGTGGACTATTGCGGAGACAAAAGTGAATTATTGGGCTGGCGCGATGTCCGAGTACCGCAATTCCCTCTGTTTTCTCCAGTACTGAACGAATAGTATCGATGTTTTCGTGGAGAGCGGTGAGGATCGAAGGCGTGTTTTGCAAATAATTGATCGCTTCAGAACCAGAAGTGGCGAGAAGTGCAGGCATTGATGCTGAGAAGACAAAGGAGGTGCCATTGATGCGCTACAACGGGAAGACAGATGAGCAAAAGGTTAAGTTGATCGCCCCTCCAACAAACCTGGTGTTCGGTAACAATAGAAGAACCGGCGCAGAAGCCACCGGACGAACACAGACCATTCGCAACAGAACCCACAAGCATGTCAATCTGCGTAGCCTGGCGGGACATCACCAACTTTTCATGATCGATCGAAATGAGCAACATACAGGGACATTGTAGAGTTCAGTTAAACCACGACCGGTTCGACCAACTGTACCAAAAGAAATGCTCTCATCAAGGATTAGTCGGTACTTGTACTTGAGTTTAAGCTCAATCTATTGAATATTCAACACGAGGAGGAAAACCAGAGCATGCCATCGTACGAACCAGCTTGGGTAAATCAACCATTTCACCGTCACGTTCGAAGATGCCTTCAGTGATAATGAAACGACGAGTCAATGGAGCCTTGCGCTTCTTTCTCTCCTTCTCAATACTGATAAGGAGGTCCTCGAGACTCTTAAGGTCGTTGTGGTCATACCACCGAATCGTTGAACGCGATATTTGGATGCCCTTCTGGATTGCAAGATTGATAGCACGATCCGCAACAATGACATCCCCCCGCTTGCAAAAAGCTGGGATGACAGAGGAAATGGTTGAAAACCCCTGAGAGTAAAGAATGGATGCCTCCGTCCCCAGAAATTCCGCGATATCACGTTCCAACTGAAGGTGCACGTCTACCCGGCGTGTAAGGCATGCGGACCTGATGCAGACGACACGAACCCACCAATAGTACCATAAAAACCAGGAGGGCCACAGCTTCCAAGGCCGTATTGACGAAGCGTTTCGATAGCTTTTTCCTTGATTTTCTCATTGCCTGCAAGTCCGGCGAAGTTGAAGCTTGCCAGATTGATGACGGGCTTTCCACTAGACCATAGTTTGGGTCTGGGACCAGCGGGGCCAACAACGATAGGAACGGAGCCCAGGTCACGTTGTTCCCATTCAGTCAAAGGTTGAACAAGACTGTCAGGTGTCCATTCGTCCACGAGCTCGTCGATTTCCTAGACAACGATCAGCAGAAAGCGAGTGACAGCGCCGGAAAACTAACCTTGTCAGAAAATTGTATAAAATGCTTTCCCTGTTTATCTCCTCGCGTTCGTGATTGTAATAGCGTGCGGATGGCGAAAATAATGAGGATTAATTCTAAGATAGTGCGACCTGGATCGTTTTGGTGCGAGGACTTGACATATCGTGCGACTACTGCGGAGCCAGGAATTTTGTAAAATGTTGACTCGAGCCTGGAGAGAAAATGAGCCAGAAAGGCGAGCAATGGCTCCAGTGTCGAGGAGGGGATATCCGACATCGTGGAAGTCGTAAAGGTGCAAAAGACGGACCAACCGTCACTCGAGTCGCTTTGTTTGGGGGAAATAGGATTATATAATCCACGCGGACGTGGCCCGACTCCCCACCAAGTCGTCAACAAGCTGAAGTTGTCGACCTGACTGCATGATTAAATTTATTACTTCGCAGCATTCCCCACGGTCGGTCTAACAACAAGCGAAGAGTCGCTGCAAGGTATTTCGGACAGGAAGCCGGCTTGAGGCTGGGGCCGAAGCTGTGTCAGTCACTCGGACCAGTTACCACCGCATATCTAATTGCGGGGCTGTCGGACTAGCAATCAACTCAAGTGTCCTTTCCGACAGCAAATAATAACCTCTCTGCAGCTGATAGCCAGTTCCCCTATAATTTTTTCCCCTAGTTTTTCTCGGACATGACGTACCACAGCCTCCGATGTATCCTCTAACAGGTACTCCCGCTATCTATGACCTCCGCCGGGGCTAATACTACCCGCTTCTTCGGCGCCAGGCAGATGCAGACCTTCAAACCTTCGATCTAGGCCCATTTGATGAATCCACGGACCAGAAAACGTGAATTCTACCAGCGGTTCAAATAATCGGTGCATAGCTCTTCAACACCCCCGCACCAGAGGGCGCCCCTCCTGTGGGGACATGATCTCCCCAATACTCCTGCTATCACATTTGGGCTAGTCCTCTCTGGATCGTTCCATGCTGGCGATACTGGCATACCTGCATGGAGCCAAGCCTTCGAACATATTTTCCACCGACCTTTGTCGAGGCATCCCTGGCTCGCAAGTTGAGTGATGTGGCTTACCAAGGATGGAACGTACTGTGGCTCTGCTTCTGTTTTTCACGCCGAGCAACATTCTCTCATCTGTGATCAGCAAGCTCTTCGCAAAGTTTCGGCCACAACCTTGTTAACCGTGCACTGGTCCAGTCGATCCCTTACTTTTATCGCTCTTTAAGATGTGCCGATGATCTTGACGGTGTGCACTCGGTACGTCGAGCTACAGCACACAAAGGCCGACTTTGGGGAGATCGGGATCACCTTGTCATTTATCTTCAAGATCCTCTGTAGTGGCCTCCACGTAGAGGATGAAAACAGCTCAGTTATCCCCTCATAAATCTCAGGTGGGCATGTCGCTGGCTTGTGCGCACCTAAATCAACCTAAAAGGGACTGGAAATCGGGTGAAAAGTCTTGTGTTTCGATGAATATTTGACTTCTGGAAGCCGATGAGTTGAATCGATACCATCGAGAACACGGATCTTCAGGACCTCCTGATTTCGTAATACCGGTCGAAACGACGGTCAGCGGGATCGGGCATGGCAACTAAATCGAGTTGGTGGTTAGGAAAATTCACGGTACTTTCAAAAACAGAACAAGGTTACACTGCCGACACTAATTGCGACGACTTTGAGGGGACGGCTCTCCGGACAGTTCGCAGACACGAGGGAACAGCCTCAAAGTGAGTCCTCGATCTGTCAAACACGTCGAGGCTCGATGTTTTAAGTGAACGTGTAAGTACTTGGAAACTTGAGACGGGATGATTATTGACATGACATGTAGCACTGGAGACTGACGGATGGGCGACAGGCGGTAGCCGATTGGGGTTCCCGTGGAAATCGGTGGATTCGGTTAACCGTGAGCAGCTCGCCTGCCACACGAGCTGTGGCAGACGGCTGATAGTCGGCCTCAACTACTCGAAGCTGCTATTCGAGACTGTAGCTATGTATCCGCGGTCGGGAGGAAAGCAACGGTTCATGTCACCGAGGCTCGAGCTGTCTGGGTGGTGCGGGTATATAGAGTGTAGGTGCCAATCAGCACAACGCAACCGCCCTAATCATGGCACACCTTAGGTTTACCCTCATGGTATACATAATGTTTCTCGTAGGCATCGTAATTGCTCAGGGTATGGATATCTTTATTTCATCCTGAAACTGACGGTGCCAATAGTGTGCTTTTAGGTACCAACAATAGTGTGACCAGTTATTCCATCCCCACCGTCGTTCAGGTGGCCTACGGTATACGTCGCATACGACATGCTGTGCCGATTACCACCTCTGATATTGCGGCAAGTATCCTCGTGGGGCTGTCTGCCTTCGACAAAGTCATCATGTTTTCCCCCTTATTCGCTAATCGCGCCCGGTGGGGATCGTATTTGCGATTTGGGGCATCGGGTACAGTCTCGTTCGTTTTACCATTATCTTAACTCACTCGTGCCTTAGCCATTGCAACCGGCTTTGCTCTCCGCATTCCATTGACCATGTATCCAAGCTCTGAACCTCTTTATCTCAGCTCGCTTTTATTTATCTTACTCAGTTGCCTTCCAGGCGTTTAATTATATTCTCTGTGGTCGGTTCGGTGTCACGCATCGCCACTTATTAATTCGACACGAGCATACTGCGAAGTATTGTAGCTTTAGTGATACCACCACTTTCATCGTTCAAGTGCTTTATTTTGGGATTCTTATTTATTCTCGTTTTGTAACATCGTGATCTTATTTTAATTACAGGGGGTTTTGAGTTGGCGAACGGAGATCTCGGGGAGGTGTGTTATTGGCAAGCATAACATTGGATGATTAAGCATAGGTCATGAGGTGTTTGTTGGTACCGAATATGCATGAAGAGAAAACAGCATTCCGTGAAGAGTAGATGTTTAGATCGTTATGGCAAATGCAAATGCGGCAACGACAGTGGCTAAAGTACTGATGCTGGCTGAAACAGGTGCACCGCCGGATCTGGACGAAGTAGCCGATGCAGATGCCGCGGTGGAAGCAGAGGTACCTGTCGCTGTCACTGAGGATACCGACAATGTGACGCCCTGTTAAAAAGTCAAAACGTGAAATCGCATCAAACACGAGACGTTGACTGACAACTGAGGCGCAAAGCTGTTCGGCGTAGTTAACTGACAACTGAATATCATTTTCCGAGCAAGTCGAGTAGATGCAGGTCGTTACTGAGCTTGCAAAGGATTGATCTTTGCATAAACAAGAAATGTTACTCGCGCCACAACTGCCGGTGTCTGCATTAGCCAAGCATGTGAGGGCACATTCTGGATTTCGATGAGAATCATAGTACGGGAGGTACATGGTGACGTACGAGGGAGGTTTTGGCGTGAATGGAGAGTGGCAAAGGCAGGGGAGGCAGCTGTAAGCAGCGAAAGGAGCGGAATTGCGAAGCGCATCGTGACGGGTCGAACACAGAAACTCTCACTCGGCTTGTTGAGGATTCTGCACCTTTATAACTTCGAAACATCTGGAAAAAAACAAATTGATGAGCTTTCGGTGGCACATCATTTTCGCCAGGCTTCAAGCGGATCAAATGTCACATGGTAAAACATTTTAGGACATGTAAAACACATAGGGACCTGAAAATGCTAAGCACTGACAGCTTGATTCTCATAATCACCTGAAATATTGTTACGCTGTGTATCACAAAGCTGCGCGCATAGATCAATTGGTTCCTTTACGATGTGCTGGTCAGCAACAACTTGAGACTATGGGGCGGAGTTTCAATACCACTATGATCCTCTGTGTTAAAGAACTTGAGCGCTTTCTGTCGTGTATTGCAAGTTCCAACATATCGGCCCTAGTAAGTAGTAGTAGTGGAGCCTGGGCAATCGAACCAACTGCGGCTTCATCAGTGGATTAAGCGCACTGTTCAACAGAATGGTGCCCCGCAACGGGTTAGTTTAAAGAACGAGCTAGCCGACAAGCTGGCTGAGCAGGTTTCGGGCAATCACTAGCCAATCGGATGACCTCGCTATCGTCAACGCAAGTTAGTAAGTTACGTTCCGTTCACTCGTTTCTAAGCGTTCATTTCCAATGGTTTGCAGATAAGTTGGTGGACTGATCGACTGCCGAGCGTATCATATTTAGGTTCAGACCTTCCACTCGTTGGCATCGGCACGGCGTATAAATAAAAGTTGTCGCCTCTTCGCGTCCCTTCACCCACGCTCTTACAGATTCGGGTCAAAAGGCACTGATATCAAGTTTCATACATATGCCGTCCCAGGTCTACCACACTTGGTTCACGCTAGCGAACCTCGGTCCGAGATTGTTGATCGTGACAACCAATCTATTATCTACCTCCTTTGGAAGGGTATGTACATCGCGCAATTACAACTGGGCAAAGCAGGGTTCCACTAGTGAATCAATGATCCACAACCGCTTACATTCCCGCAAGAATGATCATGCATACCAGTGACGATAAGACCACAGTTACTCAAACGATAAGCCTACCCGCAATGTCAACAACAATTCAATGTTGCAAGCCAAATTCATCGAATCCTTGTCCGCGTATCATTACGACGACAAGCGCTTAGGACACGGTTCCATTCTTTGCTTTACTTGCTATGCCCTCCGCTGTGTTTACTGCTTTCCTTTCATCTGAGAACCTGGGACCTTCCGCATGTTGATATCCATGCGCAGGTTGTATCAGTGCGATTCCATGTTTGGCTAATTTCAAGAATCAGGCATTAAGTGCTCCGGCATGACCTGCTTGCAGTGCCGTCGAACATGTAGTTGTTGACATGCCTATTGCAATTTACGCGTACCTAAGTGAAGCTTCTTACTCTGGCCAAGTGGCTAAGCGACTGTTAGTACATTCGAGTCTGCGAACTTCAAAAATAAACGCTTCGCTGACGAGTTGACGGAATGTTGGGTGTGAAGGTTGAAATGGTTATGTCGGAAAACAGACATGCTGCACCTGCGGCAAAGAAACGCATCCGCTTTCCGCACAACAAATATTTGGCTACCGACATAGTCCAACATAGTGAGCAATGGGACTAAGCAAGTCCCTGCCAGCAAGCGCTTGGTTCACCATGATACACTAAATGGGGCATAACGTCATTTGATGGTGCGCTTCGGCTGCTGGGTCTAAATTTCCTCTCTTTGCCTCTTTCGGAAACCACTTTCTGAACTGCCACCTGTCCTACCGAGCAACGCAAACTGTTGCTCTACAAAAATTCGGGGTTTTCTCCAAGCGATTTAGCTCTCAACTGTCACTTGCCCTTTAACAGCCTGTGTTTGGGGACTCAATGAATGGCAGGACGTTGTGGTTGGCACTGAAACAAGTACCAACACCCTTAGCACTCGTGGCGGGGTTGCTATTCGGGCTGTTGATCGGTCGTTTACTGCCTTCCAGTGTACGTGTCACTTATCCTAGACCTGGCTCTTTCTGAATGTCCATCAGATTACACCCTCTTGGGCGGACAGAGCCATATATATTTCGCGTTTGTCTGCACGAAAACAGCTCGCGCTGCCCACCATTGAAAACCGACGTCGGGTGCTTGAACTTCTCTCCACACTTTCGCCTCACCATACGGCGGAATGCACGCGTAACTCCCAACCTATATACACCCAGCAAGTTCGCGAACGCTACAAGAATCTTGTAGGGTTTAACCCGGCGTCCCAATCGTCCTGGCTGTCTCCATTTGATTTTGGCTCCATTGGTGAACCCGAACACGTGCATCTTACTCCGAACAGGCAACACAAGTATTTTTTCGCCATCAACTTATACAATTCATTCGATATCATCCCGGATCTATTTGCGACACTCTTTCGAGTTTCGGCGGTACTTGGATACCAGAATGTCTTTATCTCCATATACGAAAACGGATCGACGGACCAGACCAAGGCATTACTTCGCATATTTGATGCTCTGACAAAGAGCGTCGGGTTACGGGTAATGATCCGGACATCAACGCGGACGAGAGGTGCATTCAACCACCGTATCGAATACCTTGCCGAGGTTCGCAACCAAGCGTTCAACCCGATGTACGAGCTCAGAGACTCTCACAACGAATACTTTGATTCCATTGTCTTCATAAACGACGTTCTTCCCTGCGTGGACGACATCCTCGAGCTTATTTGGCAAAGCCGGAGGAACAATGCGGGCATCACCTGCGCGGCGGATTACATGTACCATGAAGACCTCGTAGGTTTTTCTTATTAACCCAGTGAGCGTAGTCTGATAAAATCCAATATTGTAGGCGTCTCCGGTTTTCTATGATAACTGGGTGTCCCGTGATATCAATGGCACTGCATTGGAAAACGCACCTTTTGAGGCCATTTTCCATGATCCTGCTTCCTCTGAACGGTTCCAGACGCATCTCCCCATACAGGTGCAGTCATGCTGGAATGGCGCTGCAGTCCTTGATCCTGCCCCGTTTTATAACCCACCTTACCTCCAGTTCCGAATGGCGAACTTGATAGAACAGGAGTGCTCGGCGTCGGAGTGCAGTCTCATCTGTAATGACTACTGGAGAGCTGGTTATGGTCGCATACTCATGGTGCCTAGGGTGAAATTGGCGTACGACAAGGTGTGCACAGCGGTTGTTGATTAATTGGCTGGGTTTACTTACTGGGCATCGGTATGCAGAAAGTGTTTGATATCATTCACCCTCAGAGACGAAACTTGACGGCTATAAGGGGTTACGTCCGCCTTGGAGGCCTCCCTGATAATCCGCGTACGGATCCCCAAGATCGGTCTTGGTTTGGCCCCCACGACAGATTGTTTACGACGGAAGAAGGGGAGGAAATAGAGTTTGTACCAGGACCTTCACATGGTTAGTGACTGTTCAAGATACTAATTATTTGAGCTGACCGCGTCTCGGTTTATAGTATGGTGTTGGGGGTGGGATGGGGCAGGCGATATCGACGGACCAGATGTAGACCCCATATGGGAAGAGATGCCAAGTCGATCGCAGAGCCCGGAGGCAGTGGTGGTGAAACACCAGCGTACGATGGACTTGTTGTGAATCTGTGCGGGGAATGTTATGCTTAGATCTCTGACTTTGTCTTGCATTTACACTACGTTCTCAGCATTAACGGCGTCAATATATTTTTCTTCTCTCGGGTCGCTAAGTGAATCGAGGGCTTTTGGCACAGTTGGTAGCGCGCATGCTTCGCAGTGATGATTGCATGAGGTCGTGGGTTCGACTCCCACAGAGTCCATATTTTTTCTCTATGAACGGTTGACTGTGACTGACTTCTTTTCTCACTCCTTGTGCGAATCCTGCGCACTACAATCAACTTATCTGCATGCCGTTGAATGTAAGCTGTTGTTTTACCCTGAAAGTTGAACGTTCGAACTCGGGTCACATCGAGATTGTAATATGACTTATGTAATCGAAACGCACTTTGATCTGCTTCCTCGGGACCACTCTTGAACCGACTTGCTGGTGTATTTCGACCTTGCTTTTCTCCTGCTCTCGTATTCCGAGTGTACGATACCCACATGCAGCGACGCTCAGGCATTACGAAGGGACTAGCGCACATTTCTATTCCGTCGCCCCCACGTCTTACTGGGTCTAGCAGCGCTGGCTCTCCACGTTCACGATGGCATAAACGCTCCTTTGGTGTACCGAATCGAATATGGGGCCTCCTGATAGCCCTGGTGTCTATCATTGTGATATCTCGCCAGGTTCTCTTCCACCGGGACCCATACACTCTCAATACTTCTGGACTGGTACCAATAAACTATCTTCACTCGCTTGGGGGTAACAATACCGGGGGCGCAGCCAGCCCATTCCAATTTTGCCCTGTAAATGGGCCAGGAGACGAAATTGTAAAGAAATACGGCGCAGTGGCGCTCTCTCAGAGTAGGTTGCACCTGGGCAGTGGTGGCCGAGTGCAGCGGGTGCTTCGCAGAGCGCTATCGGGGCAACCAATTACGATGAGCGTATTGGGTGGTTCAGGTGCGTCTCTTGTCGTGGCCACCGTGTCGTTGAAACTTATTCGCTTTGCGACAGTGTCGACGTGTCACGGTGCTGGCGACGACCCATTATCTCCGCTGTGCTACCCCTCCATCTTCTTCCAGTGGTGGCAGAAGGTGTTTCCTCATCCTGCCTCTGAGCTCACGAATGGAGCTATGCGTCGTACGGACTCTGGGTACTTTGGCTTCTGCAGCTCCCGTCACGTGCCTGAAAATACCGACCTCGTGATATTGGAGTTCGACTCGGATGACCCAGTGTATGTGGCGGATGAAATATCGTATCTGCGCATGCTTATCTGTTTCATCCCGATAGTGACCAAAAGGGCATGGAAAATTTCGAGCTGCTTGTTCGGTCGTTGCTCAACCGACCGGATCAGCCTGCCGTCATCATTTTGGGCCATTTCAGTCCTCAGGTCCACAACGCACATGGATTCGCTGGACCAGATCACTGGCACACGATTGTCGCACAATTTTATGACGTCCCCCACTTGAGGTGCGTTCCGTTGTCCTCGGTTTGTGTGTCGGTTGTAATCGTGTCATCATAGCATGAAACCTGTACTGTTTCCCACGTATATGATCGACCCTGATCTCATCAAGCCATACTACGTTGACCCCATCCTGCTTAACTCCGAGGGTCATGCACTGCTCGCAGACGTCCTCATTTCTTACATCCAATCTCAAGTTTGCGCTGCATGGAGCACGGCTGCCGGTTATTCCTACGATGCCATCACTCATGATGTTGCTCTTGGCCACGGCGGAGATACCCATCTTTTCGGTGGCGTTGGCGCTCGGAAAGGTGCAGCTGCACCTGAGGCAGCTGAGGACGATGACAAGAAGCACGGACAAGGCGATCAGCGCTCGGACGTTCTCAATCCGGAGCTGCGTGTCCCGCCCGTCCGTATCAATACTCGACCAAAGTCATCGCGACCGTTCGAGGAACCCTTGCCGTTCTGTGCTTCCGCAAATGATCTTGTCAACCCTGTCCCACCGTCATTGTTTTATGGCTCAGGGTGGCATGCCGCACATCCCAAGACGGGTAGTTCACCCCTACTGAGTACTGGATATTACTGGTACAGTACGATGCCCCGTAGCAGGTTGCGTGTTCCGATCAAGACGAATGCCGGTGATGTTGGGGTATATTACATCAAGGAACCTATCCGAGATGTCAAGGACGGAAACCAGATGGAGTGTTGGGTGGACGATAACTATGGGGGGGCAGTGATCATCGAGAATGCAGGAGATGTCAACTCACCTGTGCCTACGTACGTGCTCTTCATTTGAAGCGTGGAGTGTGCTGAATGTAGGTGCCATCACGACAGGCTCGAGATGATTGACCATTTCGTGTCGCCTGGTCCTCACTACGTGGAGTGTATAACGTTGGGTGAGGAAGGACAGGAGCGACCTGCGTTTAAAATTGTCGGGATCTTTGCGACGTGAACAAGGCTACCATTGGGATACTATTTTTTGCGGAACTTTACCCGACTGATCGAGACCCTATAGAGTTCTTTTTTTTTTTCTCTAATAATATGTACATGCTTGACAGAATGTCATCATCCCCTTGCCTTGCTGCGAACCGATGGCGTGAGAATATGGGTGACGTCGGAAAGGCTGTGCAAGGCAATCCTTTGCTGGTACGCAGCAAGCAGCTCTTTCTCCTTTTCTTCTTCCACCTCACGAACATCACAGCCGGTCTGCGTTTCACGACTTACTTACTTGGATGATGGGGTATAATAGGACACCACCGACCGGTGAGCCGTCCATGGACAATTCTGTCGGGTCGATCTCGGCTCACCATGCCTTAGAGGCGCCGCCTGCATACCGCTATGTGACGCGTTTCTATGGGAGAAGCTTGAGACCAGTCGTCGCCGCTAGTTGGTCACTTCTGTCCTCTTTACGATGATCCGCTCACTGTCTTCTTACAGTTGCTCTGATCACTACCATTTGGTCTCTTGCATGGTAAGCCTCTTGCTGTGTGAACCGAGATACCGAAGATCGATGTTTTTTTTAGGACCGTACGTCGCACTAGACACGGTTTTGACATACGTTCTGAATTCGGATGTATAGGTATCTTCTTTCAAGGAGCTCAAGCTGGATGATCAAGGTAAGATTGGCGTCTGCAAACGACATCGCATACGCATGACACGCTCCATCATAGACAACTTGCCCAAGCTCGCTCCACTTGCTATTGCACAGGGGGTGATGTATGCGGTCGCTTGCGCCATCGAAGTCTTTGGATTCACGGCTGCAATCATGGTAGGAGTCCACCCGATAAAAAATCGTTACTCTACTAAATCGCCCCGATTCACCCCGGTCCGTTTCTAGCAACGTTTCGCCTTGGTGAAAATGTATGCGTTCCTGTGCGCATTCGGTACGCTTCTCGTCATTGGCGTTGCAATCATGAGGGTCGTCACCCACTTCGTGTTCAAGGCAGGTCTGCCTTCCTTATTTGGAATCTGGGGCTCACTCGGTGTCGCAGTCTGACTTGATCACGGAATGTACGGACGTCGTTCAGACCGGATCCATTGGCTCGGTCCGTCCCTTGAGACTGACTGCCATGCTGTCGCTGATCTGTTTCTGAAGGTCTTTGGAATCTGGGGTTCGAATCCGCCGAGTGGCTTGGATCCAACCGAAGCCGCGCAATGTGCGTTTTTTGTTTTGATTTGTTTTTCAGTGTCCTTCGGTCAAGCATTGACACAAATTAATTAGATTGCAATGATCAATGGAACCGTGACTCATGGGCGGAGATTGTCGCTTTTATTCTTGTGATAGGTACGTATACGACTTATTTTTTGTTCTTGATTACATCGTGGCCTCATCTTCATTGACTAGCGCTTGGACTGTTGTTCACAAGCATCGCATTCGCCTACTATCGCCAAGCCCTCGATCCCAGTAGTGCCGTTAACGCATCCCGCGTACCGCCCAACCAAGCGCGCGGGGATGCCTACCCTACATACTACAACCCGCCATACAATGGAACTTCCTACGCACCCGTGTACGCCCCCCCACCCGGCCCGCCTCCCGCGGATAACAAGCCACCAGAGTACAAACGAGGATCGTATGCACCGTATGGGGAGGACAAGGACACCAAAGGCGACCCGTTTTCCGACTATGAGGCCCCAAGCGTGCCGATGCCGACGCATTGGGTGGAGGACCGTGACGGAACGTCGTCACGGATGTGAGCGTGGTTTTTACGGTTGTCTCGACGCGTAGTTCCCCCCTCTTATTCTTTATGAGCTTTCTTACTCGGACTAATTCCTTGATGAGTGATTGTTGTATGCTAGCTTGCCTTGTGTAGGGGTGACGTATACCTCCTAGGGTGTTGCTCACTTTGTGCAATGCGATCGTAATTTTTGATATGGCAGGACATAGCCCGAGACGGTTTTCGAGGCGCCTCGAGTTCGTGAGAGCGCGAGAGAGCCTTAGTTGGCACGTGACTATGACCATCTAGGCCCGAGATTTCAGAGTTACGCAACTACAAACACCCTCGCCCTCCGGTGTCGAAACGGACCGGGTCATCAGCTCACTCTGCTCGTGCACAACAAGGAGCTGGAGCGAACGTGAGTGTCATTGGGAGGCGAGAACGTTGGAGGAGGGCCAAGGTGAGGTACTTGGTCATCCTCGCTGGAAAATAATTTTGCAGCAAATTAACTCGTTGAACTGAAACAGTTTGCGTCCCGGACGCCAGGCTTGAGGCCACAAATGACACGTTTTTCCTGCTCGAACCTCGGATGGTCACTGGTGAGCAGTGACATAAATGCTGTCAGCCTATAGCCGCCTTGGAAGTGACGCCATAAAGACTTGGATATTGATGCGCGCTTCACACTACTGTCTCACCGTGATCAATCGGCTAACTCCAGTCGAGGCAATACTCAAGTTCCCAAGTATTTTAATGCATATTTTTTGTTCCAAGTAGCTCTCCTTTTTGCCACCATTGTCACATTCTGATGCGTCTCAGGGTCGGGGTATGCATGCAGCTGTATTGTTTCTGCCAGCCTCACCCCTTGCGTCCACGGATGAGGCGCCCATATGGTCAAACCAAGAAGGACCCTATCGAAGAACTGGAAGAAAGTATTATCCATAAGATGGGTTCAACTGTTTGCAATCACCACTTCGCCTCATGTTTACGGCTTGGACTGCGTCAAGGGCGCATGTAGGCTTTCGCTGTAAAGGATATAAAGGATCACCCGAACAGCCCCGCACATCCCCAACCCAATGTGTCCCTACTTGCTTGCAGCCGTCTGGCTTTTCCGGCTTGTCAACGCCGCCCCGGCAAACACAACCCCCACTCCGCCGCCCTCGTACGATACGACAATAACAATCTATGATTATCGCAGCGTGTGGAGCTTGTTGGGGAGCTGTGGTCTCACGATTTTAATCTGTGTCTGGCACGCGATCCATCCTCCTCTCCCTCTCCCTGATGACGATTCGTCCAAACCATATCCCCGGCTTCGCCGCCGGGCACGAAACCTGCTGCATAGATTGGCCTTGATGATGGTCACTTTCTTTGCTCCCGAGTTCACAGTGACGTTCGCAGCCGATGAGTGGCAAACAGTCAAAGACACGACAGAACGGATTCAGAAGAGTGCGTTCTCAGCAGACTATATGTGTTGTCCGACATACTCACCATTTCCAGACGAAAAGTACAAAGATTGGTGGACGATGACTCACAGTCACGTTCTGCTCAACGGTGGCTTTGCGCTTGCGGACGGTCAAGTCATTACAGAAATCGAAGCAAAGAGATTCGTATTATTCGTGGAGGAAAAGGCACCGGGTCCAGTGGCCAGGAAGAACGAATCGGGAGACGAAGGGCATCCCCCGGTAGCTGAAGTGACAGAGTCAGGGGATGAGGAGCATCCCTTGGTAGCTAAGGTGAAAGAGTCAGGAGACGATGAACATTCCTTGGTAGCCAGGGTGAAGGAGCCAGGAAATAAAAGGCATCACCCGGTCATATCAATTCCCCGGATCCATATAGTAAATGAAGTGGTTACCGAGGACGAACTCAAGGACAAGAGCAACTCCGACGCTTTGGCGAAAGCCATTCTTATCATCCAATTACTGTGGTTCACCACCCAGATCATCGTTCGTCTTGCAAACCGCCTTACTGTGACGCTCATCGAGCTGGACACATTGTGCTTGGGGTTGCTCACGCTTCCCTTGTTGTACTTTTGGTGGAACAAGCCGCACTGCGCTGAAACACCATATATTTTTTATACCCATGATTATACCTACCGCAAAAGCCAACTAAAGAACGGTGGCGACGTACCGGATAAAAAGTCACCGGTGAGTACCGGTCAATCAAGCAGCAAGCGTCTGGACATCTATCACTAGGTCACTCTGACTATAAAATTGAAGAGAACATGGGGTAAATCTATACGTCCTGGGCATTCGCAGAAACGCATCGGGGACGTCACGTTTAGCCTCGCATGGATGATATTTGGGGTAATCCATGCGATTGCTTGGAATTACCCATTTCCAACCGGGGTTGAGATGATATTGTGGCGCATGTCCTCACTGACATTAGCTGGGGGACCACTTGCCGTGTTTCTTATAGATCACTTGATTACTACACTCGCGATTCTCAGAAGGGGCCAAAAACCCCTGAACGCTTTATCTCTGTTTTATGTATTTACTAACTCGTGTGGAGTCCTATCCCGAGTTGTTGGTGGCGCTCATGCTCGCCAGTCTGCGCTCTCTGCCCCCTGATGCACATCTGGTCATTCCGTGGACGGAGTATATCCCACATTTATAGTTGGCTGCCGTACACGACATACACTTCGTACTTGCTATGCACATGCCTTCCGTTCTCGTTCATTGCCCTGTTCTGCGGGTATTCTTATTTACATGATCATGATTCCATATGCATGCGTCGGAGTACTGGATTATGGGATTCACGAACACCCCAAGCACGAAGCCGCGTGGGCTTCAGTGACGCCATCTCACCC
Source organism: Heimioporus aff. retisporus (assembly GCA_038094615.1). Lineage (NCBI taxonomy): Eukaryota > Fungi > Basidiomycota > Agaricomycetes > Boletales > Boletaceae > Heimioporus > Heimioporus aff. retisporus. The sequence goes on from JBBPUI010000669.1 coordinate 16,296, forward strand.
GACGTCATTCTGCAATACAAGTTTGCAGGCACATGCACACAACCCTTCCGCCGGGAGCAACAGCATATCCGTTGCCTCGGAAAGACGGACATTCCATCACAAGATAGCACGAACTCCCCCACCGGTATTATAATGGTCACCATTCACTTCAGTATCAAGGTTAGAAACGTCCATTAGCACGTCAATTACAGTAACGCGAACATTCAAGCAAAAAAAAAAAAGAATGAACAGCACCAGAAAATATCAATATTCGTCCCCTATATCCTCTTCCTCAACTCGCTCTCAGCGGCGGGTACCACCTCTCCCCTCCCCTATACCCCACCATTCTTGCGGGGGGACTCCTCCACCTCTTGTGTGCATACTCCAGTCCATAGTCCCACTCGTAAAATGGGCTCGCACCACCACCAGTACTGCTCAACAACGGCAGCAGTGGCGGTGGCGAGGACGGCGGTGGGGTGCGCGTCCCCGCCGATGATCGCGTCGGCACCACGCTCCCCCCCGTCGAGGGCGGGACGTACTCCTGTCTGAGCGGCGGAGGCAACAGCGGGGGCGGGGGGGAATGCGCACCGTACCCGTCCTTACGCGCGCGCTTCATCGGCGACGGGGGGATCGGACACCGTCCGTACACCCGCGACAGCGGCTCGGGGCGCCGTACCTTCCGCGTTCCAGATCCCTCCTCGGGGGCGCGTGGGTACGGGTCCGCCCGCCGGGCGCGCCGCGCGCGTGC
>JBBPUI010000670.1:0-17020 GCA_038094615.1 Heimioporus aff. retisporus
GTCTGGGACAGACTACATTGACTTGTCCAGTTCTAGCCAGTTGGGAACATAGCTGGAGGAGCTGGAGGACTGTCCAGTATGGTCCAGTCTGTCCAATGCTGGACAGACAAAGGCTGGTTTGCTGATGTGATCCTAGAACACCCGAAGGGTTCCAGAATGATCCTTCACAGTTCCTAGTTGATCCTATGGATCTGGAACTTTCTCTAACATTCTAGATATCGTCAGGTGATCATGTATTGTGTAAGCTACATTCTCAACACTCCTCCTCACTGGAATATTTGAAATGGGAGTTACCGTCAAGATTGCTTCTTGATGTGTACAAGAGTAAGGGCTTTCCTTCCTTCCTCGAATTTGATCTTTCCCAAATTTTTGGTAAAGATATCTGCGAATTGTGAATTGGTTTGAACATAGAACAATTCAATTTCACCAGATTTGACTGCTTCGCGAATATAATGCTGAGGGATTCTAATGTGTTTGGTGCGACCTTCCTGTGCTGGATTTGATGCCAAGAAGATGGCTCCTTGATTATCCACACACATCGGTACCTTTGTCTGGAGTAAATGCAGCTCCTCCAATAGGTTTGAGATCCATTGGATCTGTTTTGCACATTCTGTCATTCTGTAGTATTCTGCTTCTGTTGATGACAGCCAAACACGTTTCTGCCTTCTGGAAAGCCATGAGACAATTCCATTGGCAAGGAATATTGCATATCCTGTTGTTGATCTTGATGTTTTGATGTCACCTGCCCAATCCATATCTGAATAAGCAATGAGTCCATTGCTCTTGCCTTTTGCTGAGTATGTTATTCCCAGATGAGGTATGTGGGAAAGATAGCGGACAATTTGCAATGCTTTTTGCAAATGTTCTTTGGATGGATTAGCAGAGAATTGTGACATTTTGATTACTGCATATGCAATATCAGGTCTGGTTCCGAGCATGATGTACAGCAGGGATCCAATAACAGACTGATATTGACTTCTCAACTTAGGATTTGCAATTCCCTCATTGGGTCTCGGATTGTAACTGGTAGGAAGTGGAACTAATGTTTCCTTACAGTTCTCTTGACCAAATTGCTTGATTACTTTATCAGCATATTTGCATTATTCAAGGGTAATGGTTTTCTTGATACAATCACGAGTGATTTCCATACCAAGGTATCTTTGGCTGTGCCAAGATCTCGTGATTCCCATTTCTTCATGAAATTTTGTTTGTGGGAGAGTACTTGAGATTTGTTGCTGCCTATGAATAGGGCATCATCAACATAGATTATGACGATGATTATTTCCTTTCCAATATGTTTGACATAAATGCCTGAATCGGAAGTACATCTCTTGAAGCCGAAGGCAACAAGGGATTGATTAAGCAGTTTGTTCCATTGTAAAGCTGCTTGCTTGAGCCCATAGATGGCTCGATTTAGGCGACAGACCTTTGATTCCTGGCCCTTAACGATGAAGCCTTCTGGTTGAGTCATATAGATTTCCTCATCCAGTTTGCCAAATAAGAAGGCTGTTTTGACATCTAGTGCTTCGATTTCCCAATCATTTAGTGCTACTAGTGCAAGTATTAGTTGCACTGACTCAAACCTGGCAACAGGTGAGAATGTCTCTTCATAGTCTATTCCGAAAATCTGTGTAAAGCCTTTGGCAACGTATCATGCCTTGACTCTATTGCCTGGACGAATGGCAAGTACCCATTGCCCTTTGATAGGTATACGGCCTTTTGGTAAATCTACCAAGTTCCATACTTTTCGCTCATGAAGCGATTTGATTTCATCATTGCATGCTTTGTACCAAGCTTTTGCTTGATCTCGGGGTAATTTCACAATATCCCGGTAGTTCTTTGGAAGTGTCCAGTCTGATGGAGTGATTGTGACTGACAAATGATGAGCCATCCATTTGTTACTATAAAGATCTCCAAGATCTTCTTCATTTGTTGGTCTGGGATTATTCTTGGCTTTTACCGGTTCTAGATTGATATCTTCTCTCATCGGAGATGACTCCTCCTGGATGGATTCCAGCCCTTGCTCTATATCTCTCTCAATTTGTACAGGAGGTCTATTTCCATATGTACTATCTGGGAGGATCTGGGGCATTGGTCTTCTCTGCGATCTTCTTTGATCAACAGGTGCTCTGAAAGTGGAGTGTGGTTCTCGCAATGGATGGTAATGATGTGGTAGAGCTTGGAATTCTGGAAGTCCTTGTTCTGGTCTTTGCCTAGGAGGCATCCAATTCACCGGTCTCTGTATCAGAACTCTCCATACATTTTCTTCTTCAGAAGAATGTGGTGGTGATGTGAGAGGTGAATCTGAAATGAGTTTTTGTTTGTGTTGATGTCAATCTGATATTGAACTGCAATGTCCGGTGTCTGGTTTTTGTCTTATTACACCTGGTCCCATCGGTGATACTTTGAATGGACTATCAGATTTTTCATCAGATTGGTATGGTGAATTGGGAGAAGAAGGTGGAGCAGGAAGATCTTGTTCTAGATCATTCCAATCCCAGTTATATGGATCATCTTGATTACTGCTGTTGTCTGAGTGATCATCAGTGCTTCTAGAACATCTGGGATGATGATGAACTTCTCTGGTTATCCCAGGTAAGGGAACTGGTATGAAAGTATAATCCAGGGCATGTTGTTGTTGAGGTTGTCCTTGCTGATTTGGCAGCTCTTCTTCCAGTCAGTCTTGATTTTCGATTTGAATAGGGGCAGGTCCATCTTCTTGATGTTTGGAACAGTGTGGAAAGTGATCTTCATCAAAGGTAACATTAGTGGAAACAACCATTTGATGTCTTTTTTGAGACCAGAAGCGCCATCCTTTCATATTAGGTTCATACCCAATAAACGTCATTTCTTCAGATTTGGGAGATAGCTTGTCTGCCCTTTGTTCTGATGGAATGAACACATAAGCGCGACATCCAAATACTCTAAAATAAGAAGCATCTGGTTTCTTATCATTGAAGATCTTGATTGGAGTTTTTCATTTGTGACAAAGCATCAGTTGTCAATTATACAAATGCAATGTGGTCTCCACAGCATCTTGCCAGAATGCTTTGGGTAAGCAAGCATGTTGGCGCATGCTTTCTGCCTTTTCCATTATGGTTCTGTTGAATCTCTCAGCTTGGCCATTCTGTTGGGGAGTATTCGGTACTGATGTTCGATGTGTCACCCCTCTGGCTGAGAGGAACGCTCGAAACTCATGACTCATGAGTTCTCCTCCTCGATCTGAACAGACTGAGGTTAAGGTGTGACCAGTGAAACATTCTGACCACGTGACCATATTTTGGAAATGTTGCAAACAATCCGATTTGGCCCGCAAAAAGGATAGTAAAGCATAACTGCTGTAGTCATCAATGAAAGTAAGAATATATCGTGCACGTGATTGGGGTTCTACCGGCATTGGCCCCATTAGGTCCATATGAACCAGAGCCAGTGGGCAAGTGGTGCATTTCTTGGATTTCGGGAAAGGCCGATCAAACATCTTGCCAAGCATACAACCTTTACATCTTGGGTTGTTAGCTGGTTCCTTGATTGAAGGAATACCTGATAGATGCCTTGTGGCATGTTGGAGTGTGTTCTTTGAAGGATGTCCCAATTATTGGTGCCATAGATGATAATCATCTTGATCCGCAAGGGAGGCTGAAACCTGCGAGATTGGTGTGATTGATGTTGATTCAAACCAATGCAGATTGTTAGCAGGTGATAATGCAGTGGCAGTAATCACTTTGCGTCCTTCCTTGTTCCAAATGCTGGTTCCATTTTGTGTACTTTCACAATGATAGTTGTGGGCGAGAAGTGATGGAATTGATAACAATCGATGTGATGCTTGTGGAGCATACCATACTTCTTGTAATTTCACTATTGGATGTGAGTCTCGACCTGATTGTTTAATAAGCATGGTTCCTGGACCATGCATTGAGACCTTGTTGCCATTTACAACAGTTGCCGTTCTAGTGTGAACTCCAAGATTCACAAAATCATCCAAAAACGGTGATAAGTGGTCTGTACAGCCACTATCAATCATTCAATGAGTATGCGAGAATTCGCTTGAAGCATTATTGATTATTTTATCACCCTGGGTAGTTAGCCCGATATAGAAACAAAGGTATTCATTGGTCTCCTCATTGTACACTACGTCCTCGTAGTATTTACTACGGTCATCCTGTACTGCTTCGTTGTAGTTACGAAACTGTGGTTCGGTAAAGGAAGACGAAGTTTCGGGCACAGTACCCGGTACTACTCCATGATAAGATCTACCTGGTAAAGAAACCTGATAGTCTTCTCGATTTCCGACTGTGCGGTACATCGGATGAAGTGGAAAGTCTATAGGAGGTGGACAAGAGGGTAAAGCATCAGATAAAGAAGAATTGAAATGAGAAGTATTTGAAATTAGTCCACCAAGAGAAAATGTTTGCTTGTCCTTTCCCTTCTTATTCTTTCCCCTTTTTGGTGTTGGTGTCTCGTTCTGAGAAACAGTATCCTCAATATGAGGTGTGATGTCTTGTTACAATTCGCCCCTATTCTTTTCTTTTAGTCATTCTCACTTGTCATCGTCGGCTTAACCTGATGCTTCTACTTCGATAGAGTGCTCTAGAACACACGATATGTTCGTCGCACACCCTTATCTTGTTATCTTTACTTCTTTGTTCTTTTCGAACTTTCTTCGCTTAGTCATAGTTGTTCCACAACCTTCTATGACTTTCTTTTGCGCAGTATATAAACCTAGGTACCTCGTCCCTTGTACCTCAGCTTAGTTCTGCTCAATCTTACCTCGTTCCCCTTCGTCCCCTCATCGTAACTCGCTGCTACCTCTTCGGTAGGCAGACTTACACTCGAACCACCTGCTATACGTCCTAGCAGGCAGAACCCTTGACCCTATAGGGCAAGTACTTCGTTATCACCTCGAACCTTTGACCCTGTGTTCTAGTTCTTGAGCCTACGCTCGTTCCTACCTGGACCAAGCATAACAGGAAGCAGCACCCTTCTGCAATGCATTGGTGATGTTCTTCAGGGGTGAGTTTGCCAATTTTGATGGCATCTACATCCATGGCATCAGGGTCCTTTGAGGGGCGAGAGGAGGTAGTGAATGAATGATAGGTGGAGGAACCAGATTTGTTCCTTTTGGTGATGTCTTTGGCTTTTCCCCACTGGGTGAGGAAATGAATGGCCTTAGAATACCATTCATTGATTTTGGTGGGGATGGTGTCCATGGACATGATGTGATGCATGAGGCAGACAGGGAGGGCTGTGGAAAAATATCCGATGAGGACATTCTCATCCACAATCTTGCTGATCTGGGCTTTGTTGCAAAACTCTGAAATAAATGAAGTCAGTTCAGGGATGCCAGCATTGCCAGACATTTGTTGGGTGGAAAGCCAAGTAATGGCTAGGGCTCAGGTGTCATGGTGTTTGAAGGTGGTTCTAAAGGAGGAGAGGAAGTCAGCAAACTTTCCAAAACCTACAGGGGTTCTCTTGGAGGCATCGAGGGTAAGGGCAGCTTTTTGAAAGGAAGAGGCCCATGTGAGGGCAGCTCCAGACTTCATGTATGATAGGGCAAGGGTGATTTTCTTTGCCTCAGTGTTGTAGACTTCTTCATTGACAAGAAGGTAGGTCTGGACAGAGTCCAACCAGATAGTTGCCTTGGTGTAATCACCATTGAAGGTGTTAGGGGAGCCAATGCGAAGTTCAACTGGTTTTGAAAGGATAGACATTGTAGGAGGAGGTATGAAAGGTGGAAGGGGTTGGGTAGAGGTGAAGGTGTGGACAAGAGGGGGAGGGGCGGGGGCAGGGTGAGGTGCTTGGAAGGGAAATAGAGGGGGGTGAGAAGCGGTTGGGGTGGGGGAGGGTGGTGTGGGATTTCTGGGGATGTGAAGCACCAAGGAGAGTTGGTGGGTGAGGTCGATATCTTCCTGTTGTTCCACAGCAGTGGGGAGGGTAGTGTTTGGGTCTAGATGGGATTGTTCAGAGGGGGAAGATGAAGAGGATGAAGTTTCTGAGGGGAGTTCTACTGTGGTGAGCCTGTGCATACTGCACAGAGCTCGTTCTCTGTGGGAGGGGGTCCTGGGAGGAATGGTGGAGGATCTATAACAATGATAGTCCTAAATTGTAGAGCTTAGTCCTTTTGTTACACTTGGTCCAGGTAGGAATGAGCGTAGGCTCAAAGAACTAGGTTGTAGGGTCAAGGATTCAAGGTAACAACAAATGACTTGCCACTCAGGGTCAGGGGTTCTTCCTGTTAGGTCATATAACAGGTGGTTTGAAGGTAAGTCTGCCTACTGAAGAGATAGCAGCAAGTTACAATGGGAGGAGTGAAGGGGAACAAGGTAGATTGAGCAGGACTAAGCTGGAATACAAGGGATGAAGTACTTAAGCTTATATACTGCACAATGGAAAGTCATAGAAGGACGTGGAACAACTATGACTAAGCAAAGAAAGTTGAAAAGAAGGAGAAGCAAAGATAACAAGAGATAAAGGTGTGTGACAAACATGTTGCATGTTCTAGAGCACTCTATTGAAGTAGAAGCATCAGGTTAAGCCAATGATGACAAGTACGAATAACAAAGAAAAGAATAGGGGCAAATCATAACAATAGAATGGACTGCTGCATCCCTTGTCCAGATGAACATATGTGAACCCGTTGTAGCGACTAACCCCATGGTTACTTGGCACAACGACATTTAGCTTGCATGGTAGAATGACAGGATGTTGAGCTGGTGACGATAGAAGGCCAGTCAGTGAGAGAGAGCAAGAGAGTGACAAATACCTGGATTGGATGGTGCTCCTGCTGTTTCACAAAGTAGATAAGATGCGCATTGACAGATGGCAGCAACAAGAAAATTGGCATGACTAGTGGGAATATCTGCCCAGCAAATGTCAGCAAGGAGAGCTGTTAAAAATGAGATATTAAGCCAAGAAGATCAGCACAATGATAACTCACAGGGAATGGTGACTGGCTCCCAGTCAGATAAGGAGTTGGCCAGCAGCTCAACACTTGATGCGGCAGGTGCTTGAAGGGGGGAGATGTGATAACAACAAAAAAAGTGAGCATCAAACCAAGATGGTTGGTGCACTGATAACTCACTAGGAATGGTGACCAGCTCCTGGTTTGATAAGGAATCACTTGGTAGCCCAGCACCTGACATGGCAGATGTCTGAAAAGAGGAAGTGTGATAACAAGTTACACTGGGGATCGCTAGGCTGTAGTTATATATAAAAATGGCCAACTCACATCTTGCAAAACTTCCAAGCATTTGCAAAATCTACAATAGCAGCACATCACATCTCCATACTGCAAGTGAATGATTACTGCCCTACATTTGCAAAATCTCCAAAAGCAACATACCAAGGGCAGTGTCTCTATCAGAATCTATGCCACAAGCAGACAGAACATTGTACCCAAAAGGTGGGGGAAAATGACCCTACATCTTGCACAATCACTCAAGGACGTCCTCAGTATCCCCATGCTGCAAGTGAAAGGAAAGATGGTAAGGAATGAAACTCTGGATGAAGGCCACATCAACACACCCACCAAACTGCGCTTCAAGTGTCTCAAAGGGTTCAAAGTGCATCACGATGGCATCAAAACAGTACCTGAAACTGTGGAGTGTCATCTGAAAATACAGTTGAACTCATCAAGGACTTTTTATGTTGCAAAGAAAGTGTACAAAGCACCAGCAATGAAAAAAAAGAAACTTGACTTACTCACTAAGGACTCATGCAACTCTGCCCAAATATATCCAAATAAGAACTTTGGAGATGTTTCCACCCACATCAATGATTCTTCAGCTAGCATTGACCCAGCAGTGGGGGACATTGGTATGATGATCAGAGGGAACATGTGGCCTTGGTAAGCAACCTAGCTGTGCATTCCCTCGTTACTAATCCTTGGCTGGTTGAAGAAGACCCTGCTCCTGGCCTGGATGTTGGAGGACCAGGACAGCTTCCTTCATGAATTGATCTGTCTCAAAGGCTGTAGCTGTGTCACAACATGTATAGGTTGCAAGGTGGAGCCTGCAAGTTTCTGTTGCAACAATTGCCTAGCAATGGATCTATGTTGCAAATCATGTCTTTTAATGCAACATTGAAGTCAACCTGTCCACCTAGTAAAGGTGAGGTGTCCATACATGTAACATTCATTTTTCTGACATTTTGAATGTAGGAATGGACAGGTGCATACTGGATTCAAAGGTCACTCAGGGAGCTGGGGTTTGTAATACAGCTGGGCCATTTCAGCAGGGATGTGTGTTACGTGCCTATAATTCCATACTCGGATGACTTTGTAATTCTCCACAGCAACAGTATACACTTGGTGACTCTATGGTTCTGCAGCTGTGAATCGGCAGATACTCTGGCACAACAACTCTTGTGCTATCATCTCTTCCCTGCCAGTACCCAGTAACCATGAACAGCTGCTACATTCAGCCTCCTTGAAGAATTCCATCTCTTATCACTTGAATTCAAGATATCAGCCTATCATTACTACAATTCACTTTTGTGTCATGTCAACAACATGGGCTTAATGCCCTCAAAGGTATGTATGATATTCGGTATCGAAAGTATGGCTGATCAGAAGCACATTGCCCACTAGGATCAATATGAACAATTTATCTGAATTGTACGTGAATGGCGTCACCTCAAACTACAAAGAGATCTGGACAGGGCCATGATCCTGCTGGGGTGGATGGCACTTGAGAAGGAGAATGTGCCATATTGTGCCCTGCTTGCCCGCAGCCAGGCATAAATCTCCTGAATGGCTGGGACAAGGCACCTGAAGAGAAGCAGTATGTATCCTTCCTAGGTACTCCAGGCACATTAACCCTGATGATTTTTAGGTGGCTCTATGCACTCTTTGTGGCCATCAATGCCAACTTTCAGCTCAAATGGAGGGCCATATCTAATGATGAAGTCAATCCAAGCCTCAGCAGAGGCTGGAGCTATTTTGTGGAGGAACTGTCCTACAAATGGTATCTTCATGAACATGCCAACCTCCGTCAAGAGGTGGGTAATTCATATATACATATTAGTGAGATATTGACAGTCTATCTACAGAAAAGTATGTGCTCTGGCCATAGTGCAGTGAACAGTGTGGAGTCAAAGTCTACTGAGGGACATGCAGCAACTAGTGCTAGCAGCATGTGCTGCACGCATCACAAGATGAAACTTCCTGGTAGCATTGGTGACCTTCAGAAAGGGGAACAGTATGTTCATTTATAATACTTACTCTACGGTGGAAGTTAATGTCAGTCATCAGCTTCATTAATATGGACTACCTTTTTTTTTCAGCACTCAAAAATATGTCCATCAAAGTTTTGAATGTCTCATATGACATTGCATGCCAGTGGACAGTCCACCTATGGAAACAGATGGAGACCCTCCCCAACCCAATGCATCTCCCATACAAGAACCAGAAGGTCAATGTCCTTATTCCCAAGTTTCACCTGCCTGCCCACATCACCGAGTGCCAATGGAAATATTCATTCAATTTTACCAAAGGTATGGGTTGGACTGACAAAGAGGCACCCAAATGAGGCTGGTCAATGCTTAATGCGGTCACCTCCAGTGCCAAAGAGATGGGACCAGGTCACCACCACAACACTCTTGACAATCTCATAGAAGACAGTAACTGGAAGAAGATCACTGGCCTGGGTAGGTAGTCATTATTATGAGCAACTTTGCAAGTCTCTAACCTTAGACAGGTGAAGCAATCTACCAGAAGATTATGGAAGCTGTACCCAAGTGAAACGATCATCAAAAGGATCTCCAGGAATTCAAGAATTCCCTCAAAAAATGGTGGGGCATGCAACTCTCACAATGGAAGGCAGATATTGAGGCCTGGGAGAAGGATACATCACAACCAAACCCATTTGAGATCAAGTCAAATGGTATTCTATTCTGGTTCTACCTAAGCTAACTCTGATACAATATTTCTAGTGGTTACGCAGGCTTCCATGCATCTGGAACTGGCAAGAGATAAAATCAACCTACCAGACATGGCACTCATCCACATGGACGTTTCACCAAGTCTTTTGATTAGTATGGGCCTTGATTTAAAGGAACAACAGTGAGTAGACAACCTAGCTATTTCCTTTGCTAATGTTTGAAGGTGATGTCTCTGCATCGATTCAAAAAAGCTAGGGCCAAATGCAACTGACCAGCAAAAGGTGAAGCTGCTACAATGTAGCAATGAACTTATGAGGAGGCTCAAGGCTTGGTCCAATGTCCAGATTCTATATATTCCTTCTGTTGCCTTGCTTCATGTCAAGGCTACTCTCAACTCAGGTCAGGTCCAAAAGCCCGAGAACTTCCATCTCTGGCTTCCATCTGCATTGTGACACCAAGCCCCATGTGACATCAGGTTGGAAGAGGTCAAATGGAAGCTTCATGTCAGTCAAGCTTATGATGCACTTGAAGAGTTGTGGCAAGCGCTCCACTCTCATGCATATATGCTGTGCTTCAAAGACCACTTCTTGTGTGGACAGGGTGCAACCACCCAGGCCCACAACTCCCTTAAATCAGTTGACATCAAGGTTGATATGAGTGCTGCAAAATATCGTACCGCTTATGGTGCATTGTCGGCATTATCCCCACTGCTTGGAAAGGTTGGTTGGACAACAACATTCCAAGTTCTTGAAAAGGAGGATATTCATTCCATGACCGATGGTGTTACGCTTGGTCCGGGTAGGAACGAGTGTAGGCTCAAAGAACTGAAACGTAGGATCAAGGGTTTGAGATGATGACAAAGTACTTGCCCTATAGGGTCAAGGGTTCTGCCTGCTAGGACGTATAGCAGGTGGTTTGAAGGTAAGCCTGCCTACCGAAGGGGTAGCAGCGAGTTTACGATGAGGGGATGAAGGGGAGCGAGGTAAGATTGAGCAGAACTAAGCTGAGGTACAAGGGACAAAGTACTAGGGCTTATATACTGCGCAATGGAAAGTCATAGAAGGTCATGGAATAACTATGACTAAGCGAAGAACGTTCAAAAGGAAAGAAGAAGCAAAGATAACAAGATAAGGGTGTGCAACGAACACGTTGTATGTTCTAGAGCACTCTAATGAAGTGGAAGCATCGGGTTAAGCTGATGATGACAAGTAAGAATGACAAAGAAAAAGAATAGGGGCAAATCGTAACATTACTCCCAGAGTACATTCGAAACCGCAGTGAGAAACAAGAAACAAGAAACAAAAGAAAACAAACTTAGAGGTCCATGCAGCGATCACTGCCGGGGGAGCCAGTCATGTTAGCAATAGCTGAGGCGTCATAATCAGGATATCCCCATTCTTCATTGACATCAAGAGATCCATCGGCTGGCATACCAGAGAGATGGTGAAGTTCAGCATTAGAACGAGGGAGGCGTTGACGATGACGACGACTGGAGGGAGGAGGAATAGGGAGTGGAGTGTGAGGAACTGGGGGAGAGGAGAGACGCTGTGCGAGGGGTCAAGTGGAAGTAGAGGATGAGGAACCACGAGATCAGTGAGAGTGACAGGAGGATCGGGATGAGGAAGAGGATGAGGAAGGGACAAGGGGAGCGGGAGACCGGTGACGCAAGAGGGGGCATTGGTATGCCAAATGTCCTGGGGCATGTCGGTTACAGTGACGGCAGCGGTAATAGACACAGTTAGCCCAGATGTGAGAGAGGCGGTGGCAATGAAAACATGCATGGTTATAAAGGGGGTGGGTCTCTGGTAGAGGGCGATTCCTTTCGCCTTCCCAAGCTACTTCCGTCCGTTCAATGGAAGCTAGTTCCTTGGAGGTTAGAGAGGTGCTAGAGGCCTCAGGGGATCGTTCGTCAGTGTTAGATCTCGTGTTAAGATGTTCCATGTAGCGCTGGATGTCTGAAGTTAACTCGTCCATCTCCAACTGATGCATGGCAGATACCACAAGTTCCTGGAGGGTGTGATGGGTTTTGGTGATGCGGAAAGAGTGGTGCATACAGGCGGTGTTGTTGGCGATGAGGTCGGCATGGGAGCGAAGGTGTGAAAGTTCGATGTACATACGAAAGAGGGAATAAAGGGGTGAGGAGGGGTCTAAGTGGTTTCGAAGGGCAATGTGAAGGTTAGAATTGTCAAGGAAAGCGAGCATACATCCCTGTTGAATGGAAGAGAAGGGGTCGCAGCGGAGATGAGAGGCAAAACGGGGGGGATTAACAACTGGTTTGGTAGTAATAGGAGAGGGAGGTCACGGGCCATCCCAAGTATGGTCTAGAGTTTCAAGGCGAGGGCGTTCGGGAGGTGGGTTCCAGCCAGCATTTGCTTCGACGGAGGAAGAACGACTAGTGAGGGTGTTGGGCATTGCGACGAGATGATGGTGGGTGAGAGGATGAAGGGAAAACGGAGGGGTGGAGCTTCTTATAGTCCAAGAGAATTTCCTTGGCATGTTTGAACTCCGATTCCGGAAGCCAAGAGTCTTCTTTGGCTGAGTATCCTTTCCATCGGATCAAGAAGCGTCGGTTGTTCAGGGTTCCCTTGTGTCGGATCACCTTTTCCATCTCGTATTCTTCTTCTCCGTCAATGAGGTCAGGTGGAGGAGAAGGGAAGTTCGGCCTGTGTATGTCGTTTTTGCGATAGGGCGATAAGAGGGAAGTGTGGAATGTGTTGTGGATTTTCCAGGTACAAGGAAGACAGAGTTTGTAAACGAGTGGAGATAGCACCTGGACAATGGTAAAAGGTCCTTCCCGCTTGGGGGCGAACTTCGGGTGGGAGATAAGGCATTTCAGGTTACAAGCTTCTAGCCAAACTTTGTTGCCTTTACAGAAGGGAGTAAATTTTCCATGAGAACAAGCTTTCATGACTTGTCTAGCGAGTTCATGAGCTGCCAGAGCTTTGTCTCGAGCGGCAGAGAGAGTCTTCAGTCGTTCTTCGACTGCTGGGAGGTTGGATTCGGCAATGACTGTGGGGAGGGGGCGAGGTTCGAAACTGTAGGTGAGGAAGAAGGGGGATTTGCCTGTGACGGAGTGAGGGCGGTGGCTGTGGGCGAATTCGGCATGAGAGATCATCTGGGACCATGTGGAAGGGGAGTTGCCACAAAAGATGCGGAGATAAGTTTCAACTTCTTGGTTGACACATTCTGTTTCTCCATCAGATTGAGGGTGATAGGTGGTGGAGAGGGAGAGGTCATATCCGAGGAGTCGTCCGAGTTCTTTGGCGAAGGCCAAGGCGAATTGGGGACCACGATCCGAGATGATTTTGTCGTAGAGGCCGAACCGAGTGTAAACCTTGTGGAAAAAGAGGGAGGCAATCCCTTCAGCGGAGACAGATTTCTTCGTTGGACAGAGAATCACCCCCTTAGTAAGCCCATGGTCTACCATGACCAAAAGACTGTCAAAGCCACCGGAAAGGGGAAGATCTGTAATCAAGTCGCAAGAGACCTGCTGGAAAGGGCGGGAGCAGGAGGAGGAGATGGGGCAAAGGGGAGGGACAGTGGGGTGGGTGTTTGCCTTGGCTTACTGGCAAGAGGTGCATCCCTCGACATATTTGTGGACGAACTGGGCAAGGCCGGGCCACCAGAACTCAGAAGCAACAAGTTGGTGGGTTTTGAGATAGCCCGGGTGTCCTGCAGCAAAATGATCATGATGTCGTTCAACAACGGATTTTCGAAGGTCAGGGGGGACGTAGGCACGGCCTTGGTAAGTGAGGATGCCAGTGTCATATTGCCAGTCAGAGAGTTGGGAGCGGAAGTGAGCAGGGACATCGCCAGTGGTGGCGCGGAGTGCATCAAGCACAAGGGGGTCAGAGGTGGAAGAGGAGGCTAACTTTTCCTGGAGGGCAATGTCGATAATGTTGATGAAGAGGGAATCCAGCAAAAGAGTGATGTTGTCATTATCATCATCGGTGGCAGGGAGGAGGTCGGGGCGGCGAGAGAGGGCATCAGGGGCGGCGAGGGAGGTTCCAGGAACATGGGTGAGATGGAGGTCGAAGTCAGAGATATTGAGTAACCATCGAGCCTGTTGACGGTTGAGTTTCTGGGATTGGCGAAAGTAGGTCAAGTTCTTGTGATCGGTGAAGACCTGCACCTGAAAAGGGGATCCCTGGAGATAGTGTCGCCAGGCTTTGAGACCATGAATGACAGCGAGGAGTTTGCGGTCATAAATGTCGTAGTTTCGTTCTGTGGGGGAGAAGGATTGCAACAGGTAGGAACAGGGATGCCAGTCACCATTGGCGTTGGTTTGGAGAAGGACCCCTCCGGAGGCATATTTGGAGGCATCGGTGGCGATGGCGAAGGGTCGGGCGGGGTCGGGGAGGTGGAGGATCGGCTGGGAGAGGAATAGCTTCTTTAGCTCTTCGAAGGAGTCTCGACAAGAAGGGGACCAGTTCCAGGGTTGGTTTTTCTTGGTGAGGTCGAGGAGGGGGCAGGCAACGTTAGAGTAGTTGGGGATGAAACGTTGGTAGAAGTTGGCGAAGCCAAGGAAGGAGCGAACATCCTTGACTTTAGAGGGAGTTGGCCATTCTTGAATGCCATTGAGTTTGACCGGGTCCATGGCAAGTTCATCTGGGTGAACGATCATACCCAGGTATTCGACTTCAGAGGCAGCAAACTTGCACTTCTCGAGCTTCAGATGGAGGTCGAGTTCTTGCATGCGTTGTAGAACGCGTTTGGTACGTTCCTCATGGGTCTTGGGATCAGGGGAGAAGATAAGGAGGTTGTCCATGTAGATGACGAGCCATCCTTCGGCGATCATATCTCTAAAGGAGTCGTTCATGAATCGTTGGAATGTTGCCGGGGAGTTGCAAAGTCTGAAGAACATGATGGTGGGTTCGAAGAGACCCTTGTGAGTGATGAAGGCCGCTTTCCATTGGTGTCCGTCTTTGATGCGAATGTTGTTATAGCCCCAGCGGACATCGAACTTGGTGAAGACTTTGGCCCCTTTGAGCTTATCGACAAGGTTGGAGATGAGGGGGAGGGGGTAGGCGTCTCGAACAGTTTGTTCATTGATGTATCGGTAGTCCTGGCAAGGGCAGAGGCCTCCGTCCTTCTTTTTGACGAAGAAGAAGGGAGCAGCTTGGGGAGAGTTCGATGGGCGGATCTTTCCAGCTGCTAGGTTTTCATCGAGAAAGGTTTTGGTAGCTGCCTTTTTGTTGGGAGAGAGGGGGTAAAGCTTGCCGATCTTTGGGGTGAAGGATTTGTCGAGGTTAATCTCGTGGTCGTAGGGTCGGCTGGGGGGTACATGGTCAGTTGCTTCTTTCGAAAAGACGGAAGCAAAGTCGGCGTATTCTTGTGGGAGAACTGGTTTGGGTTTCGCCTTCTCAGCAGCCATGGCAAGCTCAGTGGCGGTGGTGAGTTTGGCAATGGTGGCATTTGGGATGAAGTGGGAGCCACATCAGATGATTCGTTGAATGACTCGGACGTCGTGATTTCAAATGAGATGTTGTTGTTGGGTCTCCTTCTGCATGTAGTCAAACAGTCTTCCATCCCAGACAGTGTTGACGTTGACATGACGAGGGGGTCGGGGAGTGGGGGTGGTAGGCATTGGAGGGGGGGGTCGGGTGTGTTTCTGATAGAGTTGATCGGATTGATCAGTCTCCAGAGGAATGGACAACTCATGAGAGGTCCAGTCGATGGTGGGGTTGACTTCTTTAAGCCAAGGGAGTCCAAGGATGACGTTTTCTTTTCCACAGTTGAGGATATAGAAGGTGACCTGGTGGGCCACAGATCCGATGCAGACAAAGAGGGAAGTGGTAAAGCGGATTTGGCCATTTTTATTGGTGGACTGGTCAACGTTGTTGACAGTGACGGGGGCGGCGAGTTTGTTTTTCGGGAGTTTGTGTTTTCGGACGAAATCCCAATCGATGCAAGAAATTTGTGCTCCTGAGTCAATCAGAGCATGAGTACCAACGGCTTTCAAGTGTGAGGGTTCAACAATGTGGATAGGAATTTGCATAGACTGTTTGGTTATCGATGATACAAGTACAGACGCACAAGAAAAGGAGGGTCGTTGCGTTGGGGTACGCCCTCCATCTAAAAATCCTCGCCAGGAATGGCAAAGGAAATTTGAGCCACGGTTTCTTCATCGTCATCGTCCTCAACTTCTCTCAGCTGGGGAACTTCTTCAACCTTTCTAACCTTTTTCTCCGAAGTCTTCTTTGGCCTAGGATTATTGGAGCCAGGGCATTCGTTGGAGAGATGACTGGGCTTTCTGCATCGGAAGCAACGTCCTTCTGCGATGCAACAGCGACGTTCTTCAGGGGTGAGTTTGCCAAGCTTGATGGCTTCGACATCCATGGCGTCAGGATCTTTCGAGGGGTGGGAGGATGAGGAGGAAGCAATGAATGAGTGGTATGTGGAAGAACCAGACTTGTTCCTCTTGGCGATGTCTTCGACTTTTCCCCATTGCGTGAGGAAGTGAACAGCCTTAGAGTACCATTTGTCAATCTTGGTGGGGATGGTGTCCATGGACATGATGCAGCGCATGAGGCAAACAGGTAGGGCTGTGGAAAAATATCCAATGAGGACATTCTCGTCCACAATCTCGCTGATCTGGACCTTGTTGTGAAACTCCGAAATGAACGAAGTAAGTTCTGGGATTCTGGCATTGCCAGACATCCGTTGGGTGGAGAGCCAGGTGATGGCTAGGGCTCTGGTGTTGTGATGTTCGAAGGTGGTTTTAAAGGCAATGATGAAGTCCTTGAAGTTGCCAAAGCCTTTGGCATTGCCATTGGCATTCAGAGAGAGGGTGTCTTTTCGAAAAGAAGAAGCCCAGGTCAGGGCAGCTCCAGACTTCATATAGGAGAGGGCGAATGCGATCTTCTTCGCCTCAGTGGTGTATACTTCTTCATTGACTAGGAGATAGGTTCTGACAGAGTCTAGCCAGATGGTTGCCTTGGTATAATTGCCATCGAAGGTGTTGGGGGAGCCGATGTGAAGTTCGACTGGTTTTGAGAGGGTAGACATCGTTGGTGGGGTAAAAGGTGGGAGGGGTTGGGTGGGGGCAAAAGTGTGGACAAGAGGGGGGGGGGCAGGGGCAGGGTGGGGTGCTTGGAAGGGGAATAGAGGGGGGTGAGAGGCGGTTGGGGGGGGGGGGGGGGGC
>JBBPUI010000671.1:0-17014 GCA_038094615.1 Heimioporus aff. retisporus
GTTTGATCAAGAAGTGGTGTAGATCTCGGGGCTCGCCGTATCAAAAGCAGACAGGTTCGTCGATGTGCCCATATATCTCGAATAGTAGATGCTCAATGCCATCCGGAGCCTGCTTGTCGAGTTGCCCATATTCAAACGCAAGCTCTAAGAATAAAAGCGCAGTTGTATAAGACCCGCAACCAACAGCACTCCTTGCTAGGAGACAGAAATTGATGTCTAACCATTTGTCGTGTGCCAACCAATCGGAGTCAACGGGACGGAAGTTCCGTAGGTGAAGAATGATGTCGACGATGGCACGCATGCAAGGTCGACTTGGGTTCTCTGCGGACAGAACCGCGGTGAAGTAGACGGAGAGATACTGCCTTGCCGATGTTGCGGCGGATCCATTTTCCGAAACCTCCATCGAAAGAAGTGTGTGGACGAGAATCGGGAGAATCTCTTCCGCGAACTGGACGCTATTCGTAATGAGGGGCGTGAGCTGAGCATAGAACTTGTCTGAGGAATTCAAAATATCGCTCAATAGCGTTGAAAGAGAACAAATCCACTGAGCAAAATCAACTGGTGGATATGAGTTTACGTCGAGCTCGGCGATGCTGCGTGCTGGGCGATCCGACAGTGCTACGGGAAATTGCTGGAAGAACTCGAGTGGGGCTAGATGTTCTGCAGACCAAAAAGAGAAGGCCAGGGTCTCCTGAGATGATGCGGAAACAAGCGACTTGAGAGTAAGATAGACAAGGTAGACCTCCGAAGGATTGATTCCATCGAGCATAGTTAGCAGGGTCTGCAAGACAGATCGATGAGTGGAAAATTTGACCTGTGTCTCTTGATGGCGGATATGCCGAGCGCGCAATGTCTGGGGAAAGGGATGTTCACTACCAAACCCATAGATGCCACCGGTGTTGGCGATAAGGAGGGAGGCAAAAGCATCGATATCTTCCCGTTGTAGGTAGGTTGGTGGAGGGATATAATCTTTGAGGCGCCAGAAATCAACCATGGCAAATTGTGATTTACTGTACGCATCCTGCTCCGCCAACTCGAGCAGTCTTCGTACAAGCGGAAACTTGTTCGAAACTATACGATGATCACTCAGGGTCGCTGACAAGTCGTCTGCGGTGATATCCTCAACAATGGCAAGAAGGTCCGGTGAGGGTTGGTGGGACCACGCCGGTAGAGCTTTCACGACTTGTGCCTTGATTTTTGGGGTCTTACAAAGCGCAAGTGCCTGCTCGTCGATCCACAGGGAGAGTTCCCGGCTCCGTTTTGTGGCACCGGATTTAGAATTGTCGTCCAATAGTGCACACACGTGGATCAAGATATCCGGAAAGCGTTGATCGAGTTGGGCTCCCATTTGATAGACGGCGAAGCCCCACTCCAGGTATGATTGTGCGGCTCGAGTGAGGTCTGCTTGCGCCAGTAACGAAGATGACTTTTGGATAAACGCATGTAGTAGAATAGGATCTTTGAACTTCTCGCTGAGAACAGAAACCAGAAGACTGATACCGTTCAGCAAGCGAAGTTGTTCATTGACGAATGGCGAGGAATGCAGTTCCGCGAAAATTTGATGAAGTACATGGTACGAGACAGCGGTGACTTGCTCCGGGGCCACCATCGACGTGCACCATCGTAACGACCGCAAGACCGTGCTGGTACCAAAGCGGGGTAAGTTGGGAGGATGAAACCGGAAGTCGTCCAAGCGGCGATATTTATTGAGTGACATAAATACCTGCGAGGCTTCCCGTGGGCCATGAGTGCATAAACTCTCGACAATTGCGCCACTGTCCGAAAAGTCTTGGTCCGCCAGGAAACGAATGATAGAAGCTGCGATGCTTGGTGCGTATTGTTGCACACATTGTACAAAACCCCCGAGGGGCTCAAGGTCGATGTCTTTGGCCCGAAAAAGTTCTTCGAGTCGAGTGATGAGTGTGGAGTCGCTAACGTGGGTAACGTCAACGAGCGAAACGAGCTGCAATCCAATGAGATCCCCGACGCAAGCCCGAAGACCATCTACAATAGTCTTCTGAGTAGCGGAACAATGACTCCCAAATAATTGTTGACCGTGTACCACCGCCTTTTCATTTCCCCCTGCCTCCATGAGGTTCGCGGGGGTAAATAAACGAAACGATGTTTCCGCGCACTCTCTTCTGTTAGCATAGCCAAGTAGATTCGGGGGGAGCCTCAAAATGTCTAGGGAATTCTGACGGATCGATAGTGCGATCTGAGAAGCGTAAGCCTCGAAGAGCTCACTAGGCTTGGATAGTCCGAGGCGCTGAGACACTCCGCGCAGCACCGCCTGAATATGACGAGAATACAACGGGCTGTGGAAGGCTGCTTCTAGAAGGTGCCAGTAAGGACCTCGCCTTACATACGAACTGGCAATCATGATGTTTCCCAGACAAAGCGTCCTGGTAAGCATGCATTCATACCTACAAAGCCGGTTAGGTTAACGATGACTAAGAGAGGAAACCATACTGTGCTAGGTCTCTGGGTAATGAATCGCGAACCAGCTGATAAAATCCGTCCAGAGTCTCATACTTATGTATGAGTGCGTCATGACCGACAGCAAATAAGCCTGCACTGAGAGTTGCGGCACGGAACCGAACGCGAATATCCTCGTCGAGGTTTAGCGCCAACAAGGTGTCCAAGGGACGTTGAACTTCCGCATCGTGATAGTCAACAGGCCAAAACGTTTGTGATGGATCTTTGGAAAGATATTCTGCCAAAAAACGAGCAACCAAATCACGTATCTTCCATAAC
Organism: Heimioporus aff. retisporus; assembly: GCA_038094615.1. Taxonomy (NCBI): domain Eukaryota; kingdom Fungi; phylum Basidiomycota; class Agaricomycetes; order Boletales; family Boletaceae; genus Heimioporus; species Heimioporus aff. retisporus. The sequence continues at coordinate 2,755 of JBBPUI010000671.1, forward strand.
GTGGCTTTCTTCTTGGTTTCCGCAGCCTCCATCATATTGGATATCCACCCACAGAGAATCTGCACGTGTTCGCCGACGATGGAGGCGGTGGCTTCTTTTTCCATCCAAACATGCAAGGATGACTTCAGCAAGTCGACCACGAGAAAATGAAATTGGTCGTTGATAGCATGAGAGTATCTCCGGAGGAGATCCGCACATTTGACCAGCAAGTTGTCCAAGATATCAGGGCTGAGAGAAAAGAGTTTCCTGCGCACAACACAAAGCAGAGGGGGTCCAAGTAGCAGAAGCTTCTCCTCCGGACATTCTAGCACCAGTTTGATGAGCTCCTTGTCGCGTGGTGCTTGCCCAGTCGGGTATTGTAGGACAGGAATGGAGGCGAGGAAGTTGATACATGTTTCCGCTAGACGTCGTATGGCCAGCGGCACCACTGACACGCAATCTTCTTGTGGTATGGCGCTCTGAGTGGTTCTGATGGGACCAAATCCATCATTTTCTATTGTACCACGCTCTTGCTTATCAGTCGGGCGGTCTGTGAGGGTGCTTAACAATTGCCTCAGTTTTTTCGTGACCATGTCAAAGGCATTCTGAACCTTAAGAAGATACGGAACAACACGGTAAGTGCCTTGAAAGGTGATGAAAAAGCGGGAAATCGTACATCCACATTCTCCCAAAGAAGTAGCTGCAAACCACGACGCTGGCTATGAAAGCGAGCGTTGTTTGAGATATGTGTTTGGAGATCACGAAGAACATGTGCTTTGATTCCGGACTCTGGGCCAGGTCCAATCAATGATGCCAATCGGTCATCAGTATCATCTGGATTCGCATCAACGGCTAGGGGATCCAATGCCTTTAGAATCAGGAGTCTTTCTTCCGGCGTCCATTTGCTGTCCGTTATGAAAGGTGCAAGAACAATAACCACCTTCCCGGCCGACTGGATGACTCGCCTATTGCAATGTGTCCCATTCAGAGAAAGAACAGACTCGAACATAAGGGCCGTGATAGCCGCGTCGAGAGAATGTCGAACTCTCTCGGCCGTAGGGTGCGTCATGTTGTCTCTGACCATCTCCCATTCAGACACAAGGGATTCCATAGTCTTGATCAGAAATCCTGAAATCCGCCTCTCGCGGCCTCTAGGAGATGCGAGTTCCTGATTTTCTCTGGTTGTTTGTAGCGGGGTCTCTTGGACAATACTTGAACCTGCTGATGGGCGTCGACCAAGCACGGGAAGTCTTGCATGTAGCACATAATCGCGGATGACCCCCGTTTTATGATGCTCTTCCACGACATTTACGATGTCACAGTCCGGCAGTATCATGCGGCAGATTAGATTACTGCGTCGTGAACACCCGCAGACACTCTCGAGAAGATCTAGGAAATCACCGATAGTATGCGGTGGCATGCGAGATCGACCGCTGACATCTTTTGCTGAGGTGCCGACCCGCCAGTTGTCCAGAAGCCAGCTCAACATCTTCTCCTCCAGCTGCATACGGTATAGTCTGACATCTTGACTAGCGACTCTCAAACACTGGGCGAGGAATAAACAAACTGAATCATATGGAAAACTTGGTCCCTGGAGATCCAGGTCTTTTGCGAGCGATTCTATTTCCACAAGGACGCGCTGAGGTGTGAGGAGGTGCCTCGAATGGCCTACAAGGGTGTGTGCCGCATGACATGAGGCACGGCACACTACTGGAACGTTTGCACGACGCATCGCATGTGTCCATATGGGATCCCAGGTGACAGGCCCGCGCGGGCAAGGGTCCGTCGTGAAATTGTCGTCGGAATTCGAGACTAAAGATGGTTGTGCACCATCACGATAAGCTATCGCCGCAAGGCAGAGAAACGCCCACGACTGGACGAGTACCTCATCCATGGACACAAATTGCAACACAGTGGCGATTACGTCATCTTGAAGAGCACGATGGAGTCGATACCAGTGTCGGTCGATAAAGAAAAGTAGGATTTGTAGGTGATAGACTCTGACGTTCACCGCAGAGGTTGTTCGTAAGGTATAGAGCAGAGCTGATATAGGGTCTTCTTGTCTGGCTCGCTTCCCTTTGCATGGACTTCTCTCGGGGGTCCCTGTATGCACGGATTCGGAATGTTCAAACAACTGAATATATCATGTTCAGAAGCGTCTCGGAGAGGAAATGGACACTACCTTTTCAGCACAATCAGCTTGCAGCTCCAGCAATGCCCATGCAAGTGCTTGACTTGCGTCAAAGTTCCAACCGGCACGGAAAGTCCGAGCAACAAATATCCCACCCTCATCGGATTCGTGAGCGGTCACTTGCAGTCTTAGTGAATCGATCGAAAGGGGTTCGATACCCCAACGGCTGTCCGCCTCACCGATGAGGAGAGTCCAAAGGCCTTGAATACTGGGAACCCAGCTATGATTTGGCCCCTCACGTGTTGCCGTCAGAAAAGGGAAAAGAGTTTTGAGGACCCCCACCAGGCTTTCCTTGATCCGCTTATTCTTTGTCCGCCACAATCCTACGAGGGCATGCCAGGCATCGCGGGCAAACTCATCAACTTCATTTCTGCAGTTAAGGGCTACCTGACAGAGGAATGGCTGCAATGCAAGGAGGTAGTCGTGGTGTAGGGAAGTGTCTGTAGGGAAACGCTGCAAAAAACGTTTCATGCGCCGGAATAGTGACGGCGTGACCGGGACAGAGATGGAGTGTTTGGGAAAGCTGTCGGGATCAGTTGGGTCCGGTATATCTACCTCGGCCAGCAATGGTGCAGCAGAATGACGGAACAAGAGGGCCAGAAGAGAAGCACATTCGATCTGTTCGAGCGACACAGACTGACGAGGTACACGGCGATCGGTTGGATTGTCGGTCGCTCCTGGAACAGGTGTGGAGCTATGCTCCCTCAGCGGTCGTTTCCGACTAGTGGATGGCAGGGCATCATCCTCCGGTAAGGAGTCGCTCTGGTACATAGAGTCGTTGACGGGACCTGGACTCGGCATTTGGTCCTTTGTCTGAACGAGGTCATCTTCAATAGGATCGTCTAGGATGATATTAAAGCTGATCTGAACAAGCTGGAGCCAGACATCCAGGTTGAGATGGTCCAGGTGAGGGGTCCAAGAAAGGAGGACCTTGATTGTCTTGAGGTAATCTAGGGCTACTGGAGTGAACAATTGGCCGCGATGGACGAGCATTTGGGTAAGATGATCGAGGAGAGGTGTCAGAGCCTTCTTGCTAAGACAGTGGACCGTTCTTTCGACAAGCCAACGGACGGTAGCCGCGGCTTCCGTGAGCCTGCGCTGTGCAGCCGTGCCGGCTGTTGCTGATTTTGTGCTCTTCTTCACAACCTCGACCTTTTCGATCTTGACCGCTGTGAACAAGGCCTGGTAGAGGACCAGCCAGCCACGGGCGTCTTCGATGCTGTATACCGCATCCTCACGGGCAAACGCGGAACGTAGTGAGGCAATTCCTTCCTGACGTTCCTTTACTTTTTCGCTTTTGAGACGGTCGATGACCGTCTTCAGGTTGGACATTGTAAAGTGACTTGGAAAGACGCGTGTGGCAGTTAGGGACTCTGTGTTTGTGCATGTTTGGTCTGCAGAGTATATAAACCTCAAGTGGCGAATTTCCGCTCGTTTTTACGGCCTCTTTCTGCCCGGACAGTCGCATCATGTCTTCACGCTGAACCGGTTCTGGTGAAAGGCCAATATCGATCGTAATTTCTTCGTCCGATGACGTGGAATGGGCAGCTGAGAAGTGCAGATTTTATATGTTTTATGGGGAATCTAGCATGGTTATATTCTGTCCTACAATACAAGCTGCACCCTGTATATCACGTGATCGCGTCGAGGGCAATATTGATTTGATTTGGAGGTTCGCGTCGTCCCGTCTTACCTTTGTCCTACTGCCATGTCTGGTCAAAAAAGCGCGCAGTCAGGTCTTCGTACCGTCAAGCGGGACTGGTCTACCAGCTCGAAGTCCGAGTCAGATGGCTCTCAGCGGTCTCTGGATGCTCGGGCGCAGCGCATGAGGGACATTCAAGCTGGTCTCGATGGGCGACAACAAGCCAGCGTTCCTTCCATGTCCCTCCTGCATGGTTACGCCAATGTTACCACGGCAGACATACCCAGTGGCAGTAAACGACCACTTCCGGCCTCTTCTCAGCAGCCGATTGCCAAGAAACGAGTTCTACCCCCCGGTTGGGAATCAAAAGATGTATACACAAGCTCATCCAACTTTACGACAACGGCTCGCATATCCTCAGCTACCAGTCCAGCTGTCAACGCCAAATCTATCGGCGTCTCTGCACGAGCACAGGTCGTCCTGAGTCAAGAGCAACAACAGATTCTTCAGCTAGTTGGCCTCGGCGATAGTTTATTCTACACGGGAAGCGCTGGTATGTAGAATTTAAACACCTTTATTGTTGCGTGTATGTGCTCTGACCACTAAACCGTGCAGGTACCGGAAAGTCTGTTCTTTTACGGGAAATCATCGAAACCCTTCGAAGAAAATATGTAAAGAGTCCCGATGCGGTGGCAATCACCGCTTCCACAGGTACGCTCCCATGTGAACATCGGGAGAATGTAATGCCGAGTGGCCTTTCGCAGGCATTGCAGCATGTAATATCGGAGGTGTCACCATTCACTCGTTTGCAGGCATTGGCATTGGCGAGGGCACAGTCGAGCAACTTCATTCAAGGATCCTAAAGAATAGAAAGGCTGCCGCGCGATGGGCCCGTACTAAGGCACTCATCATTGATGAAGGTAAATGCTTGGAGAATCGCGGGTGGTCTCAACCATAACAAATTCTAGTTTCCATGGTGGACGGTGATCTGTTTGACAAACTGGAAAGGATCGCCCGTTTACTCCGCAAGTCCAATGATCCGTTTGGAGGAATTCAAGTACGTTCGATATCCCATCATTTGTTTTACTTCTAGTACCGGGACAGGTTATTGTCACTGGCGATTTCTTCCAACTTCCTCCTGTCACCAAAGGGATGGCACAGGTCAAGTTTGCTTTCGAGGCAGCTATGTGGGCCAAAACGATGAAACACACGTTGAATCTCACAAAGGTCTTTCGGCAAAAAGATCAAGGTCAGCTTTTGTCGACAGTGTGCTGGCCATACTCACCCACTTGTGTAGAGTTTATCGATATGCTTAACGAGATGCGGTTTGGTCGATTAACATCAAAGTCTGTCAGCAAGTTCCAAAAACTGTCTCGCGAAATTGAGTATGGAGACGGTCTTGGACCAACGGAGTTGTAAGTCTAGCACCTTTGCTGGATACCTCTAGTCACGTTATCCCAAAGATTTCCACGGAGAGAGGATGTCGATAGATCAAACCAGGGGCGAATGTCAGCTCTGAACACGGAAGAGAAAGACTACGTGGCCAGTGACTCCGGAAACATCGCTGATCCTGCCCAAAGAGAAAAGATGCTCTCAAACTTTATGGCCCCCAGGCAGCTCATTCTACGTGTTGGCGCTCAAGTGATGCTTATCAAGAACATGGACGAATCACTTGTGAATGGAAGCATGGGCAAAGTGCTACGGTTTGTGAATCCCGCGCTGTACCAAACCGACCATGACAATGTCGATGGACGGACCAAGCCAACCTCGGAGAAAAAAAAACCTTCGACGAACGACATGTTACTTCCTCTCGTGGAGTTTTTGTTGCCAAACAAGATGAGGCGAGAGGTTCTGGTTGCGCCCGAAAACTGGAAAGTTGAGCTTCCCAATGGCGAGATACAGGTATCCCGAACACAAGTACGTCTTCGCATGGGCGTTTGGTCATTTGCTAAGCGACTCTTAGCTTCCGTTGATACTAGCATGGGCTATGAGTATCCACAAGTCCCAGGGGCAGACGTTGGAACGGGTCAAGGTTGACTTGGGCAGGGTGTTTGAGAAAGGTAATTTTCCCGGGTAGTTTGATCTCTCGAAAACAGACCAAACGTTTGTAGGACAAGCTTATGTGGCTCTGTCCCGCGCCACTTGTATGGACGGGCTTCAGGTGCTCAACTTTGATGCCAGGAAGGTAATCAAAAGTATCACATGTCAGATTGACCGTCATTCACATGGTCCGGCAGGTACAGGCACATCCCAAGGTTGTTGAGTGGAGCAGGACGTTGCAGACCATTTCGGAACAATAACGAAGCCGTGCATGTGTTTTGCTAGTTACATATCCTATAATGATGATATATAGCACTTAAACTCGGTTCGACACGATGGTCATGATCAGGTCCTCCGTACCACTCCGGACAGCGCACCGCTCCATGTCCCAGCTCCGCCCGCGAAACTGGAAAGCTCTTGCCCCGCCCATTCCCAACTTTGCGCACCAGCCCGCCTCCCTTCCGCCCCTCCCCGTGCCGTCTCTTCCCACCACTCTTCAAAGGCTCAAGGATTCCTTGCGTCCTCTCGCACGTTCCACCCAAGAATTTGGTTCCGCGTGCGACAAGATCGACGACTTTGCCCGCTCGGACGGTCCCGTTCTCCAACAGTTGCTCCTACAGCGCAAGAATGAGACCGACCACTGGCTAGAAGAATGGTGGGATGATCTGGGCTATCTGGCTTACAGAGACTCTGTTGGCGTTTCGTTCCCTTCTTTCTATCCCTCCCCTTACACCCTTCTTCCAGGTCGTGGTCAATGTGTCGTATTATTGTGGGTATATCCGTTCCTCTCTCGGCCTGATTGTTATTCCCTTTCCACTCTAGACGGTTTTGAGCCCCAGCCCGCATACCTTCCCCAGACACCCGCCGCTCGTGCTGCTGCCATCACTCGCGCCGCCATGTTATTCAGACAGCGTCTTCGTTCCGGCCAATTGACCCCTGATACCATCAAAGACGATCGACTTTGCATGGATACTTATCGGTTCGCTGCCAAAAACGGCTGCATTGCATTTCTGCTTACGCTTTGACCTACTTTAGTTGGATGTTTGATTGCTGTCGACTCCCCGGCCACCAAGGTGTGGACTGGAGCGTGTCTTACGCCGCTTCCCCAAATCCGCACGACGAACTCGGGCATGTTATCGTCGTGCGCAAGAATCGTTTTTGGAGGATAAAGGCACAGGTCGGGACTGACGTCGCCGGCATGGGTGATTTAATCAGGTGCAGTTTTGTTTTCTGTATTCACCCTAACTACCAGTACCACGCGATTATCCTTCGAATCGACCTTGAATATTCGCGCTTCTCCGACCCGAATGCTCACATTTTCACCATAGCCAGTTTCAATATATATATGACCACAGCACGGAAGAATACCCTGCAATCGGTGTTCTGACTACTCAGAATAGAGATGTCTGGGCCAAGGTCGGCATTTCACCACAGTTTCACTTCAGTCTATCTGGAACGTTATGGACTCCTAGGATTTCGTGCGTCTGTCGTCTCTTCCCCGTAACGAAGCACTCTTGCGCGAGATTCATTCGTCTGCTTTCCTTGTGTCTTTGGATGATTCAACTCCACCTCCAAGCAACGACGTAGATGTCTCGAGGGCTTTATGGCATGGAACACTCCCAGTGAGTTTCGTATCGCGATCGAAAACACTTCGTTTATTGTCTCTTCCTTTGACGGCTCCTCACGCAATGCGCTACGCGTAGTTGACCGCAAATCAGACCGGCATCTCACGAGGACTCTCGTCGCGTTATGTCGACAAACCTCTCCAATTCGTCGTGTTTGACAACTGCGTCGCCGGCCTGATGGGGGAACACAGCGTCATGGATGGAACCCCAACCGTTCGCATATGCGATGAGTTACTCACCTTCTTGGCAGATCCCCAGTCAGACTTCCAGCTAGTGCCCTCATCTTCTAACGTGACTACACCGGAGCCTTTGGACTTTGACTTAACATCGATCCCTGACATTCATCAAGCAATTTCAAAGGCACAGCAATCCCTCCACGATCTCGCTTGCTCTCACACCCTCTCTTTCCTCCGCACGAACTATGGCAAGGCCGCGATCAAGTCATTTGGCGTGAGTCCCGATGGATGGGCTCAGATGGTTGTGCAGGTTGCATATGCACGGCTCGCGGAACGATTTGGCGGTGAAAATAGCAAAGTCACGCCATGGCCTGTGGGTACTTACGAGGCTGCCACGACGAGAAAGTTCTACAAGGGCCGCACAGAAACCATTCGGGTGGTGAGTAACGAATGTGTGGCATTCGTGCGGGCAATGTTGGGGCATTCTGGTAGGTTCCCACATGCGTTTGATCTGGACCTATCCAATGTTGACAATTGACTCACAGCGACGAACGACGAAAAAGTGCGACTATTAAAGGATGCAGTTAGGAAACACGCGCAACTTGCCCAGGAAGCGTTGCTAGGGGAGGGTGTGGACAGACACATGTTGGGTTTGTTGATCCGACTTTCGCCTTGGTACCTCGATTCACTGGGTCTTCATCGCCAGGACTCCGCCTCTCCAAGCCTCCCTCCTTGCCTACACCAGCATTGCTAACAGACCCTCTCTTTGCCCGTTCCACACATTGGACACTGTCGACGAGTGCAATTTTTAGCAGCCACTTTGAAGCGTACGGATGGGGTGAAGTCGTCCCGGATGGATTCGGAGTAGCCTACATGACCGGATTCGATGGTGTGTCCATCCATCTCTTACCTCTTGGTTGTTATCTGTATTATACATGGTCACTCACTCTCGATAAAAGATTACCTGCAGTTCACGATCACATCTCGTGCCGAGATGCCCAACTCCGAATTTGCACAGGAGATCGAGAAAGCGGCCGAAGAATTCCGCCAGCTGTTCGCTGCCTCTAAATCACAGAACAGCTTGGACTTGAGGGCAAAGCTTTAACGATGCGTTGCATTGCTAGGTGTAAACATTTGTTCGAACCCAGGAGGGTCCTCTGTAGTGGGGACGACTACGAAGAATCGATCACAAATTTAAGTGAAAAGCGAATCAGGATCATCAAAAATTTGATCTCTTCAGAACACTGAATCTCTGATGAAATATGCAATTACACTGATACGGAGGGGTGAAAATATAAAGGAACAACAATAAAATGCAACACAGCAGACACTTCAGACATATTTACTCATCATCCTCATCCTCTTCAACAACTGTCTTGGATTTCTTCCCCCGGGACGCTGTGGCTCTCGGCTTCTTGGCGGTGGCAGCTTGCTTTGTCGAAGCAGGGCGCTACAGCGTGTTAGATAGTGACGAGAGATGTTACGAGGGGCAAACCTTTCTCTTCTTGCCGGCAGACTCTTCCTCGTCTTCATCCTCCTCATCCTCGACCTCAGCGAGTTCATCCGCAAAGTCTTCCCCAGAGGCCTCAGACTCATCCTGGTGATTGAGAAGTAGATGAGGACAACAAAACGGTTTATATCCATGACAAGCTGACCTTGGCAGCTTTCTTTTTCCCGGCCTTCTTTGGAGCAGGTTGGCGTCGAGTAGCCCCTTTTGGTTTCTCTGAGTCTTCCTCGGCTTCACGTTTCTGGAAGACATATGAAGACAACGCTCAAATATGAGCTAGGGCGCGGACCTTAGCGCGAGACTTCTTGACAGGGGGGCTCTTGGGCTTTTCTTCGGCCTCTTCGGCTTCGTCCTCGTCGTGGGCCTCATCCTCAGTCTTCTTTGACTTGGTTGCACGTTTTCTCTTTGGCTTTTCTTCTTCGCCCCCCTCAGCTTCGACTTTTTTCTTGGCGGGGGCGCGCTTCTTCTTGGGCTGTCCTTCGTCGTCCTCGCCGTTGGCGGGTTCGGTCGGTTTGCGTGCAGTAGGGGGAATGTCCTCGTCAGCAACATGACCATCTTGCCATGCACGTCGCACGCGCTCCTTGTCTTCCGCACCGAGCTCCTCGAACCCGTCAAGGTCTTCCGGATTGGCAAACTTGGCCTTCATGTTAGCGATGATCCTAGGGGTCGTGCATCCCCAGTGGCGCCATGCACTAGAAAGAGGACAAGGAAACAGCCCGGATGAGTAAGGGCCATCAAAGAGGGGCAAAAACGCACAAGTTGGTGTTGCCCCTGAAGTCGATGATGGAGCCAACACGCAGGGCTCCTTTGGGGATGGGCGTTCCTAAAAGTTCCGTGTAGCTCGAGTTCATCAAATGGCACATGTTCTTACCTGTACAGGGCTTGGACCCTTTGTGGAAAGAAAAAAAAATGAGCACCCAAGGTGATTGCGGCCAAAGGGTGAGGCCGGGCACACCTTTGCATTTTGCACGAGCCGAGCTCGCGTATTCTAGGCGATAACCACTTTTTTTGGTCGTACCCTCGGTGTCAGACATCAGTTTGAGATGCAGTTGGGGTGAGAATGGAGGTGTGGAAGAAAGGGAAACAGATGGGGGTGGTTCATCTCGACGCGATGTGGTTTTGTTGAACCACCCTGTGCCTTCAAAGTCCGACCTCCGTGTTGCGTTACAGCGCACGGACCTTCTGTTGATTGTGTCTGCTCATGTTGCTCGGATTTCTACCAGGTTTCTCGTGGCCACCATCGGAAGTTAGCACTCGTTTATTTGTCCAAACAATGGCGAGGATATCGAGTATGACATGCACCCGAGTCAGCACACGCCGTCAACCGTACAACACACGGCAACAAGTTCGACAACTACTTTTCCTAATGACTACAAGCCTGGTCTTAAATAAATACACTAGGATTCTTGTAACGGTATGACGCTTTCCAGATCAGAGTCGAACACCGTCCGTATTCGTGAAGTCGTAGGTGTGCACTCCACCCCCAGAATCGCCGCTGGCGGAAACGACTGAGACATGTCGCTGAATTAGCAGCGATGCACACGTACATGATGAGTGGTAGCTCCCCGCGCTGCGGGTTGCCGATGGAAAAATGGCCAACGTCAAAGTCACTTCTCCCAAGGATTGCACCCTGGACGCCGCTTCCGCTTCCCAATGCCGGCTCCCATAGCCGCACACAGCCTGGCAAAAAGTTGGCATTTGGAGCGTGGTTGTTGGGTAGGCGACCCACCGTCGTCACCTCCGCTCACAATCCCAATTCTGTCCCTACCTTGTATCCAGCTAGCTGTGACGACGCCAAATCCTCCACCTCCTGTAGCGTCTGAGTTGTGATGCTCAAACCGGCAAAGTGGCCCACGCGAGAACGCGCGTATATCATAGACATGGAGCGCATTGTCATTCCGTGCAACAGCAAGGAGATATCCATCGGGCGAGAATACGGCTTGATTTACCTCTCCTAAAAAACCACCGCGTTCTTGACTCGAGCCTGCCGGTGATCGCGTGTTAAACCTTTCAAGTTCTTCCGTTCCATACGCGTCTTTTGACTTGCGGCGAACATCGTATAGGCGGACAGGATGCACGCCATCCCTGCCACTTGTAAACAACACCAACGTTGTACCATCCGGACTCAGGGTGGAGAAATCCCCAGATTCTGTGGCACTGAAATGAATTGCCTGGGTTCCTCTGCCGATATCGAAGGCACGGTGAAATCCGGTATAATCTTCTCTCTCTTTTGACTCGGAAGATGAGAATAACAAGTGTTTCGAAGGTCCTTTCCCCCAGAGAGTGGAACCAGTGGCGTGGTCGGATCCTCTCGGCGCGACATAAAACTTCTTGAATGGAAGGTCTACGTCTATCATATCTGCGCAGAGATCCTCAACATACATCCGAATGGTGCTGCAAGGCATCCGTCAAGATGCAAATGGCTAAGGCATGTGATGCTGCATACCCATCACTACAAGTTATCGCTAGCAGCAAGCCATCAGGCGAATACACAAAATCTTGTGGCCTAGAATCAATTGTGACTGTATGCGAGCAATGGCATGGTCTGAAGAACTAATCGGTAGGTTGGCTTACTGTCACGAATTGCACATAGACCCATGCGCCCTTGATTGTCCTCAGGGTCGAGTATCCCCCACACCTGGATCGCGAAGTCGTGGCCCGAGGACAGAAACCGATGTGGACTTGGCAGTGTTGTCAGGTGCCTGGTTGCGAGCTATCGCGTGTAACTTACTTGAGGGGATGAAAAGCAATATCATTGACAGAATAGTATTTCATCACTGAACCTACGGAAGCTTAGCGGTCTTGATAGACTTCTACAAGCGCATGCGGATGACTTGCCATGAGATGTCCTGCGTGAATGGCAATGGGCCGGTTCCACGTGTACTGGCTCAAGATCTCACTAGAGTGGATGTAGAACCTTGCTAGACCTTACCTTGACCGTTGCGGTAGACAACTAAGGAACCCGACCTATTTTCCGGGGGAGGAGCCACTGGTTTAATGAAATGCATCAAGTGGGTGACATGAATGGTCTCGCTCTGCACCAACCATCTTCATCATCGGATTCTTCTATACCGGCCGTGACCACGGCACACATGACCACACTACCTTGTGCTTGAATGATTTTATTGACCGCTATGCAACAGAGATCAGGATGACATGTGAGGGCGATTACGTGCAAAACACTTGCATCCTGACATCAAATGGGGATACTTTGCGGTTAGTTCAAGTTTGGTGTAGCCATTTTCGTAATGAAGACTTGGTGAGCGGCGAGGGAAAAGCCGGTCTTGCCTGCGGGCATAAAAGAAAGGTTTGGGAAATCTGGTGATGCCATAGTGTTTGGATATCTGGTGGGGATGAGTGAGATGATATCAGTTTCGACCGAGAGAAAAGTGTGGCGCTCACTGTTCCCCATGGGCCCGTCGATACCCAATCCGATGGAAGACGACGGGGGTCGATAGGAGGCTTTTTTCGGGGAACATGGAAAGGAGGCATGGCGTGTGGTTTGGTCATGCTACCGTCCAAGTCATGGATCGGTGTCAAGTCTTCTGCCTTATTGCTTTCAGGCAAAGGGGCCCACTGAAGAAAAAGGCGGTTAGCACGACTGAGTCGGATAAGTGGGATGAATGTTACGTTGCTCTCGTTTGAAATATTCAATGAAGTGAGATGTATATCGTCGTCGTCGTCACTATCGGAACCGTACCGATCGGACAAGACGGGGGAATCGCGCTCGGCAGGGGAGAATTTGACATCCAGCTTTAGCGCCGAGCTGGCAGACATACTTGCTGGAACACGACAAGGTGAGACACGTTGATGTATTCTTTGCCTCTGTGAAAGAGTCAGTGCGGCGAACGTCGCAAGCGATGGCAAAGGCGTGCCTTGGAGGGCCGAAGTTCTGGTTCGCTATCGGAGTCGGACGAGATCTCGATAACCTCGCGGACGTCGTGATTGCGCACCGCATGGGAGGCGATTTTCAAGGCGTCGGGTGCACGCTTATTGGATGGATGTGCGTCATAATAAGCAGTGCGGGACATCAATTCCTTTGACGAGGCATTAGGTTCGAACGCCGGGATGGTGAAGAGGACGGACCGACTGGGTGACGCGTTGGAGCTCGGTCCTAGGCCTAGACCGGGAACGACTGAGAGGTGGGCGACGAGGGTGGGTAGCAAGCATGCTCACGAGGTGTCTTGGGGCCGAGAGGGGGACGCGACCGGCTCGTTGTCGGTGTCGAGCAGCGAGATGGTGGTCGTTCGTTTCTTGCTGCGGGGCGACGGCGGACAGTCAATGCGAATGCGATGGCGCACGCCGGTGCAGAACACGTCTGGGTCGTCGACGTCGATCACCTCATGCTTGACCTCGCCCAGGTCAGACATATCCAGGTTCAAGAAGTTACAGGTCACGTGGTTCAATATGGGTCAAACACTCTCCTCCTCCTCCCCCTCGTCACCAACAGGACGGCCAGAGCCATCCTCGGGATGCCCAGTCAAAAACAAAAAAGCGAGCTCCGGGGGATGTCCAATCGACCATTCGTCGACGTCGGTCAACCCGCTGAATCAAATGCCCGCTCTCCCGCAAACGCCGCTGGATGATTCCGTGCAGCTCCCTACGGAACGCACCTCTTCGTCGATACCCCGCTCTGCGGATGCTGGGAGGAAAGAGACTTGGGAGTATCCGTCACCACAGCAGTTTTACAACGCACTCGTCAGAAAGGGGTGGGAGACGCCTGTAGAACACGTCGAGACGATGGTCGACATCCACAATTTCCTGAACGAGCGAGCGTGGGGCGAAGTGCTCAAATGGGAGATGCGTGTCGCGCAGTAGGACCATTTCGCCGTTGTTGACACCGCGACTGACAGCATCTGCCAGGCCGGGCGACGGAGAGCCCCATCTCGCGAGGTTCATGGGCCGTCCAGGCGAGCTGTCGCCCAAGGCCAGGTTCTGGATGTTTGCTGGATGGCTACTACCCTCACGATTCAAGTAGGTCCTCGCCGTGCCGTGTGGGTGCCCATACTGACCCGGGTTGCAGCACTGAGCCGCCTTTTGATCGGCACGACTGGGTCGTTCGGAGGCCGCGTACGGGGGAGGGGGGCCGGTACGTGCTCG
>JBBPUI010000672.1:0-16999 GCA_038094615.1 Heimioporus aff. retisporus
ATTAATCGGCCGCCGGTACCCGAGCAGCCGCACGAGCCCTCGCCGTATACCTCCCCTGAAAAACCCAAGCTGACTTTGAACGTGTTCCCTGACGGACTCCAACTATCAGTTCAGGGTGAGCGGGTATCTCGTTCATCCCCTTCGAGCGTAGTCGGGCCTTGCCTGGGCTGATCACCAGACTGCTCGGGCCGCTCTTGCGCCGAGACGAACTGCTGAGTCCCTCGACCGATTGCTCCTGCTTGATGATACCGACCAAGTGATGTTCGTCACCGTACGCACGCACGAGCTGTCGCCAACTGTCGCCAACAAGACCATGGGATAAAGTCAAGTGCAAAGAGTGAGCGACCATTGCGTTTGACGACCGCGAGGTGACATGCCAAGGCGGCTGGTACCCCCGCGTCGCTATCTCGGTGAGTAGAATGCCTCAAGGTCGAAAAAAATGTTGGAGTGGACGGTAAGCACCAAGCCTCGGGTGGTCATTCGGTGTTTTCCAGACACGTCGACAACATCGTGGCCATAAGTTACACTAGATGATACCTTTAGTCTTGCGGACACTCCTTACACCTTTCGAGTCTATAACTCATCATACTGAAAAATTGGCCCTGAATTGAAGCCTGTCTTTGGTATTTCACTAGTTCTATTTTGTACCACTGTATTATTGCACTCGACTGGGAGTGACTCCTCGGATTCTGTCCTGTACCTCTCGCTCTCCAACACCCTGTATAGTGGAATAACGATGTCACTACAAAGTACGAGACTCCAGCAAAAGTTTGGCGGCCATGCGCATCAGATACTATGTTACCAAGAGATCTTGTTGTGATCAAAGCAACCAACGGATATCTGCAGAAATGTGGAAGAAAAAAAAGACCGGGGAAGATCACGATGGCGGAAGCACGACAAATAGCGCGAGGCCGCAAGAAGACGGCCACGACAAGACTAGGACTAGGTATACGGGCGAGGACGGCACGACTCATAGACACCATCCCACCGCACGCCCAAGGTCCCTGATGCACCGATGCTCGCTCAACGACAGTGCCGTCATGAGACACTCGCGCTGCTTGTCTTTTTGTCCTCGGAAACCGTACGCCTTTGCGAGGAAATACCACACCTCGGGGACGTCCCATCCTGGGCCGCGCGACATGTAGCCCAGGAGACCGGCGCTTAGATCAACCTTGTCGAGGTCAGGTTCCGTCGTCTCGGAGCTTTGGGAGGAAGAGCGAGGCGTGAGGTAGACTCGACACATATGAACGGTAGCAGATACATCATCCGGGGATATAAAAAGCGCTTTTTGAAATGCTTCGACGGCCTGCCGATCGTGGTTCTGCGCGTAATGATACAATCCAAACTATTTCCGCGTCAATCGAGGAAAGCCACGAAGCCAGAGGCGGGACGTACCTGAACCCAAACGGAGGGATTCTCCGGATTTCTAACCTCAGCTTCCTGGATAGCACCTCTGGCCTGATCGATCTTGCCTAGTCTACGGAAGGTCGCGGCAGATGATGCCCACAGTTCGCTCACTAGTTTATCCTCTCTCGAGGCCTGTGGAATTGGTTTAGTATCCTGGGTAGGCGGAGTAGGCGGTGGTGGCGGGATGCGGTGGTCATCCGCGGGCTGCGCGGGCTCGTTACTTGAATTACGACGTAGCGAGCGGAGAGGCTTGCGAGAATGGATGGAAGACGCCTGGTACTGCTGATTTTGAAGAACGGCATGAAAATCTTTTAGAACAAGTAAGAGATCCTGCTACTGGAAAAAACTAACACGAAATGAACATTACCTGGAGCAGAATTTGTCCATCTCAAACTACTATTCCTGACAACGCCATGCCCAATTTTCTTTGATATGGTACTAATTTTCTCTTGTCCTTTATGAACGCGGTTTTTGAGAATCTGTTGCACCTTCTTTCCCGCAGAGGCATCACGATCCATTCCAAAAGAACGCCTGGAGTTCGGAGACAAAGAAAATTTGCGCTCGGCGTCTGCAGGCGTCGCCGGAGTGATGGTTATCGGAGGAGGGACTTCGCTACTCGACTCAGCGAGCGAAATTTCTATTGAACGAGAAACTTCGGTTGTAACCTCGAGGGTCGTCTCGTGGACTTCAGAAACAATTACAACAGAGCCTGGCTGTGTGACCGCGGAGCGCGAACCGGTATCCGTTGAAGACCTGACTGGGAACACGCCTACTTTCAGAGATGAGATCATTCTACCAGGAGCACACGTACGCTGAGTTTCCGAAACTGTTCCCTTTCGCTCTGCAATCCATCTAAAGACATCCACCCACTTGGTTTCCGCTCCTTCTGGGCCATCAACGTGCTCTGTCGCCGCCATTTGCGTAAGTCGTAGCTGTAGCGCATACTCAAACGCATCCTGCGGCGTCGGAGAAGGGTGGTCAGGAAGGGTACACAAGAGTGTGGACGAAGGGGGGATGGCAAAGGCGTCTGGGTCAAGAATCATCTCATGAACGATCGGTCCGTTTGTAATGCTGTTTTCAACATGCGAGTGCACATCTATTGCAACCTTCTCCGTCTCCGAGTCTCCCGTTATCGCGCTTTGGCCTTGTTCACTCAATTCACTCTTCTCTAGAGCAGGCTCCGTATCGCTCTGCGGTCCATCCCTTTCTGACGGCGATTCGTTGATCGAGGCACCAAATTCCAGTACTTCTTGAGCTTTCTCCCATTCACCTTGGGCCGAGAGCAGCAGACCAAGTAGGTGCCAGTGGCGAATCTCGTTCGGTGCACCTTCAACGGCCGCGCGTGCGGACGTGATTGCATCTTCGATGTTCTGAGAAGGACCGGGTAGCGCGAGCGCTAACGCGAGATGGTGATGCCCAGCGGGGGTGGGGAAAACCCTGACCGAATGGACATAATGTTGCAACGCATCACGCAGTTTTGCCGGACGACTATGAGCGTGTTTTTCTACATTTTTACCGAAGTCAGATGTGGAGTGATTTTAATAGAGGCCCAAACCACTCGCCTATAATAGCTGTAATGGTGTTCCAGACGCCTTCTGCAAGGGCAAAACGAGCGACAAGTTCCTTGTCTGAGGGATCGAGACGCGTTTTCGCCTTTTCTAGGAATTCCCCAGCCTCCTTAGCTTCTTCGACGCCGCCTGAGCCAAATCGAGCTAATGCAAGGCGACAGAACATCCTCGCGCCCTCTACGAGCGTCTGTACCCAGTGACGATCCGTGTCGCAATCACCGTCGACACCTGCTGCACGTGTCTTGCTTACAACTTCAACATATAGGCGCAGGGTACGTTTCGCAAGTTCTGCATCTCCCGAGACATACAAGAGTCGGGACATATGCCGAAAAACACGGTAGGAGTTGAAAGTTAACCGGGTCGCCCACCAAAGAATCTACTTTGTCGCTTAGGAATGGATGATGACGAGACGAAGAAATCACCCACGTCAACGACCCATTGAGCGTGATCTGCAATTGCACCGCTAGCTTCCCAGACGGCCACGGATAAGTCTACGAGGTCCTCTACCTTGATATTCCGCTCTCCGGCCTTGGGAAAGCGAGTGGATTTGTCCAAAACCATGCGATATCCGTTGATGATCGATCGAGCTGTACTGAGCCATTGTGGTGACCCTTCTGGTAGTAGAGAAGGTGTTACTGAGGGAGAGGATGAACGGAATCGAATGATGAGCGCGCGTAGATGCAAAACGGCTATGATGGAACGATGGGAAGTCCGAAAGGTGGCTGGCCAATGGGAACTGCAGGTCTCGTATCGCGTGAAAAATCTCCAGATGAGATCATCTTTATCATCTAGATGCCGCGTGCGGGCGAGCAAGGTTATTGTGCGAAACATGAGGCGTTCTACCCAACGCCAGAGTTCGCGATAGAGAGAAAAGGAAGCTTGTCCAGGTCGTGAGACTTCAAATTCGATGACGTCCATCAGAGGGACTGCAGTCGCGTAAGCGTGAACAGCGTGTTCGAGGTTCTCAGGGTGGAGCTTCTCGAGGCACATCCCTAGACATAAACAGTAAGCGGTATCAGAGTACAGGAAGAGTGACAATCAAACCTTGCAGACAAATACTGCGAACAGACTCGACCAATGCCCAAGCTCTGCCGTCGGTGACGTTGGTTGACGGGGGCGATTCGATAGATAAAATACTACCGGTCAATGATATGGAGGTGTCTGGGGTGGAACCAGGGGGATGCAGGGTTAAGCTGTCTGATCTGACAGTAGATGAAACAGGAACGTGGCTCTGAGCGTCAGAGATCGCGGGTACTTTGGATAAATAATCGAGACAGTCAGATGGTTCTCCGAGTGCATACGCGTAGTAGGCAAGGGCGAAGAGCAGCGACTGGTGGTACTGAGTGAGTGCACAAACTGGAATGACAGCACACGTACGTCCGAGTGTGCATTCTGGAGTTTCTTGAGTGCTGTGTAGCCCGATGTCGCCTCCTGGACGCGTTCTGGGAGCAACATGCACTCCGAGGCAAGACGGAGTTCGCCATCCGGCTCTGAGCCAAGCTGGTCCTCGTCCACTGCGTTCGCAGAGAGCCAGATAGAGAGCGCCTGGGTCTGTGAAGCGATCTCTGCAACGTCCTGGAAGCCCGTGCAGTGTTTATTGAACTTGCGGATGAGTTCTGACCAGGATATGGGGGAAGCGCGGTGTGGTGTCCTTGCTGGGGCAGGGGAGGTCCATGCGCCCGCAGTGAGGGCTGCTCTGAGCTGAGCCCAGTAATGTCGATCCTTGCCATGCGCCAACATCACCGCCCGAACTCAACATTATATTGATGTTCACCCCCCCACCTTTCATACTACATCATTCGACCCCCCTCAGCTTCCCCATCGCCTCTCTTCCTCCTCCTCCTTCACGATGGTCGACTCGACGATCCCCGCCCTCACCCCGGATCACACCGACTCTGGCGAGGGCGAGAGCCCATCCTCACCGGCACCAAAATCGCGTCGCTTGACTGCATTTTACCCGAACATGAACTCGGGCAACAAACCACTCAAGCCGTTCAGTCGCAGCGCTGCAAAGCGACAGAGTGTCATGACTCTCGGCAGCATAGAGCACCTTCAGCACTACTTTACAAAGACCGGCATTGCTGCAAAGTCAAAGTACGTGTCGTCCTTTGTACCGCGCCTCGTCGCTCAGCTATTCCAAAAGCCCTTCCAAGAAGCCAAATAACGGCCACTTCGTTCCCGCGATTGGGGGTTCGGCCGGCGTGAGAGCGTCTAAGCCATCGTTGGGGAGCATCTTGGACTTCGAGCTTCCGCCCTCGCCTGTGATTCCAGAGACGCGGCAACCAACATTTCCCCCTTACATCAAGACGTACGAGACAGATCCAGAGGCGTTCATTCCTGGCGTTGTCGAGGACCTTTCTGCTGTCGCTCATGCTTGGGGTGTGCATAACACACGTGATTCCTTCCTACATCCCGATCGCCCAACCTCAGCTTCCCGCCTCATCGACGTCCTCGACATCCTCAAGACCACCACCCGCGCTATCCGCTCTGTCCGCAACTATGTCATCACTCTCCCAGACGAATCTGCAGGCACACTGCGCACGCAGTACAGGAGCAAGGTCGCTGCGAGTACTCCTGTCCCGAAACGTAACTTGGCTCAGTCAAAGTCTCAGCTCGACCCCCTGTCTTTGATTCGCAAATCAGCATTGGAAGTGCTTGCTGCGCTCCGCGAGCTCGAAGAACGTTGCCGAGTACCATTATCTGATGACGTTTACGACGCCTCAAGTGATCGCGGTTCATCGCAGGAACAACATCCAAATTCTCGTGGGGTGTCCCCAGCTGTCACATCGGACGATGAGTTGGACCTCCCCCACATTGACCCCGACATGTCAATTTCGTTTGTACGTGTGCAAGGTCGTAGCGATTCCATTCCAGTCTGGGAGGACGAGAACGACTTCGACACGCGTAGCCTCAGCGAAGAAGAGCGGGAAAAGCGAGAGCATTGGGATGATCGGTTGGTGCTTGGTGGCGGATGGTTGTATAAACAAGACGTCAGGCTGACGGACCTCGGCAAAGAGCAGAGTGTGGTTAGGCGATACATAGACCTGGTCGACGACGTGCTATTTGGCGGAACCAAAGATGGAAAGCGCGGTTGGGAGCGGGAGGGCGAGAAGAACTCGAAAAGGACAAGAGAAGGGCGAGGGCAAAGCCGCCGAGTTAGCACGGGCGATGTGTTCACCTCCCGATCCTCCTTGGGACCATCACTTTCTGGCAGACGCGTCGTCTCCTCTTCCGGTCTCCTCGACTCGGTCCGCAGCATGTCACTATCAGAAGAGCCAGAGGACATCGAGGCACATTCGGAGGCGGAAAGCGTAGATGAAGGTGATCTGCCACATTGGGCTAAACGATCATTATTCTTAGATGATCCCCTTGGTCAGTAGATGGGAAATGGCCCTATCTTTACTAATTCTTGTCTCACAGGTCGTGCACATGCCCTCTTGATAGCTCTTCTACCTGAGAAC
Source organism: Heimioporus aff. retisporus (assembly GCA_038094615.1). Classification (NCBI taxonomy): domain Eukaryota; kingdom Fungi; phylum Basidiomycota; class Agaricomycetes; order Boletales; family Boletaceae; genus Heimioporus; species Heimioporus aff. retisporus. The sequence goes on from JBBPUI010000672.1 coordinate 6,437, forward strand.
CTTCGTTTACTGCTTCCATCGACGTCTGACCAAACTGTGTTTTTCAATGCCCTTGCTTCTGGTCAGTGCCTCTGCGTAGCTTACAACACCGGGGTGCGTCGGTCCCGTAAGCCATGGGGTTTCATCAGCATGGACTCCATCCATGACATTGCCTCTCTTGAGCAATATTCAGATGATCCTGACGGGGACGAGAAAGCTAAGGTAGGATGGACCTTCCGAAGGATAGACAATTTGCGGCTATGGGCCGGGTACGTTTAAGTTGTCAAGAATAATCACCCACTAATATGGACAATCTCCACAGTGCACTCAAGCTTCGTTACCTTCTTCCTCTCGTTGTCCCTTCTGCACCTAATCAACCAAACCACATTCCCCGTACTGCATCCCCAGCACGTACACATTCACGCGGCGTATCTCCGGCGCGGCCCGCTTCCGGTCATGCTGCGGGAACTTCTACTTCTACAGATACGCCATCGCCATCGCTAGCGAAGATCCGTTCCAATACCATGGAACCTCCTCTCATCTTTGATCCCCGTCTTGTTGCTCGCAAGGATGACGGATGGGAAATAATGCTCGAAGCTGTTGTACTGCGATGGGTAACCGCGGTAGTGGAAGAGGCAAGAAACGAAAGTCCTCGGTGAGTGGATCACCGGGCAAGTCCCAATCTCGCCAATTCTCGCTGGCGTGCAATGTATGCTACATCCCTCTGTTCACCTCGCCTTTACGAAATTTCCTATTCTTGTGGGTTTCGTGGTCGTCATTCTGCCTTTACTCCTATCACGCGCTCATTCTATTCTATCTCCCCTCCATGTCATTTTCGTCGAGGATTCTGCAAGATTGCATTCTGTCCCAGTTCATACCTTATGCACGTTTATGCACTCTTCCCACCTATACCGTAGACTCTATTTCCCCATACATATATTATCGACGGCCGCGTATTGTACATGTGCGTGTGGTTCTCATTCCGGATGCTTGACGTGTACATGCCAGGAAATAACGACGTACTTGTGACAAAGGGACACGAACGATTTTCCGCATATCGCATACCCATGTCGTGCAAAGTTTTGGCCGATGCCAGTCGGTGCAATCGAGCACGTATGTAAACGTGCGTAGTAACTCTGAATCGTCTCACAAAACATTCAAGTTTCGGCAGTCTCGCTCCTAGAAACGAGCACAGTCTGCTTGCATAGCTGATCGGCCTGCAGTGATGGTCGCAGCTTTGACGCCCTTGAGCCCTTCCTGTATCATCCGAGAGGCATCTCAAATCCACGTGTGCTATGGCATTTTCACGTCCTTCAAATCTGGCGGTTTTTCCGACGTGTTGAAAGTCTCCCACAACGTCTGCATACTCAAAAGTTCGGACGGTACTGCTATATTTTCACCCAAAAGGTGCCACCAACGTCAACAGCCTCCAGAAGTTCATCTCTTACTTGTTCCGACTTGGACCGCATGATGATCATATGCCAAGCCCTCCTCGGGTGACTCCAGGGAAGCGTTTGACGGCTTACAGGGTACACCCCCTTCCCGCAGGTGCAATATGGAAGCCAATCTCGGCATCGGTAACCTTGTTTTCAGTCAGGTAAATGATGTTGCATGACTCACTTCATGTCCATTCTTTTACAGCTTTTACGATTACGATTTACAGTACGTCCCTTCACCAGCTCGCTTGGAAGCGTGATTTGGCCTCGGACGAATCGACATCCCATTTCCCCTCTACAAAAGTTGAATTCCTGAGCTGCTTGCTAGCATCTTTATCGCGAGGGCTTGCCCAGCGTGGTCCGGCGAGTTGCAATTCCCCCGGTCTGCGGTACTGTGATCCCCGTCATGCGGTATGCTCTGCAGATTCCAGTTGCATCATCACATTGCCTGAAACCCAGCTCACTCGAACCGGCGAGTATTGGCGGTCACTGCCTTGAATCGTCACCCCTTCATCGACCTGACTGACGTCAGTCTTACGCTCTGGCAGACAGCGATGGAGGTGGGACATGGTTGAGGCAAACAGCGTAGTGGCATAAAAGGGTCGCCAAACCGTACGCTTTGCGTTCATCTTTCAGGTCACCAAGTAGAGTAATCGTGCGTCCATTGACGGTCCCGAGCTCGGATCATAGGCAACCGACGATGCCTACAAGTTGTTCAATTGGCGTGTGGGGATAGAAGTGAATCCACTTGCCAGCGTCGAATGTGCTCAATGCCTCAACACTGGGCGAGTGGAAACCTCACTGCCGGCTTCGCTCCCCCAACATCGGAACGTCTAGCAGAAAGTTGACGCCGAACATAAATGGGTATACAGATAAACTTATCCGTCCACTCTTTAACTTAGAGAATGTTGCGACCCGCAGGGCGATAAAAGACGTACTAACGGAAACGAGGCAAATGTGAGCTGGCATGCACTCATGATCCAAGCAGAGACTTATGAGCCAGCAGAAACGTCAAAAGAGGCACTGCAGCGAAACGCGCGGTGCTGTTGAAAGCGTCAAAGAACTTTGGAAAAACCAATTTGCATGCCGATGAGAAGCGCTCTTGGGAAGTTTTTCGATGAGCGGGGTTGAAGCATCGAAAGACGTGGTGAGAGCTAGATAATCGGAAGAAGAGGTCGCAATCAAAGAAGGCATCAACAAGAGGGAAAACCGAGTTCTCCCTCAGCTGGCGCTTATTGATCGCACAACTTTATGGATCCCGCACGCCAACTTTGTCCTGGGGGATGCAAAAGCGTATGGCAGGGGTTCATAGCTAAAAACTTGAACCGGGTACTTGCGCGCGACGCCATCCAAATGGGACCATGCATTCCATTCGACTTCAAGTCTGGAGGTTATCGACGTATGGCAACTCGAGTCTCTGCAACAGGTATTACCAGAGACAGACGTGCTCTACATCATCCGAATCTAGATGGAGAGGTTCATGAACAAGTCAGAGTGGCAGAAGGTAAATTTCGGATTCATACAGAGTTGACCGTACCCTCCCGTCCTGTCTCGAGCAAAAGAGGACATGATCGTGATAAACCCACTTCCGAGAGTCAGCAACGGTAAGTACTAAATAGCAAGCACACACGCTCTATGTCGTAACAAAACTGACCTTCCCTCTTGGAGAAAAAGACCCTGAAGTCGACTTTGATCCCCGTCGTGCGGTTTATCTTCGGCAGATTAATGCGCCATGTATCGGCGGCGTAACCTGTTAAAATAGATTCGTATGGCGCTGCTCGCCATCATTCTGGGGACGGTGACCATCAACGTTTCTGTTCAACGAGCAGGATATAAATGAAAAGGTGCCATAAAGTCGTTTGTCGGTCCAATCAGGGTTCCCGCCGAGTCCCGCGTAGACTGGCGAAAGCATCCAAGAATGACAACATAAACAATTGATCTCCCGGATACGGTGCCCCTGGACATTCTTTGCCGGTTTACGTTGACTGCTGATAACCCTGCCTCACGGAGTGTAAGAAAGAATTGATAACATGCGGACAAGCACAGTGGTGCATTCCGGATCATTATAACATTTACGCCGTGAGCACGTTTGCCAAGATAAGGCGGGTAGCGTGGAAGTGGGGCCGCATGGACTTGAGCGCTTGAGCCACCTCCGGCGCGACGATGGAGCAGGATTTGAGAAGGCTCCATAAACGCAAGGATCCGAAATCACATAATTTAAACCTTATCGAGGGGGGAACAATGGCGTCACCTGACGACGAACTTAATCAGCATCCGACGATCTTTCGTGTACGCTCCCTTCCCTGGCAGTGGGCCAAGGATAATCTTGGAGCTGACCTTGAACATGCCGCTGATAAACTCCACCCGGTGAAAACTCCAGGGTGAGCGGGTATTTCCCTTGGGTCCCAGCAGGCAGCCTTGTTTGTCAGACTACTCGGGGCCATCCAGCGAGACGACCTGCCAAGTCGCTCAACTGAGTGATCCTGCTTACTGCCGACTCGGACTCGCGGTGTTGGCGACCCACTGACCATATGCACGAACGAGCCATGGCCGGATCAATATAACCAGATCTGTACTCATTTCCAGGTGAATTATGTGTGTGGCACCTTGGTTTATTCCTGTTCGTCATTCGACCTTAGATGGAAGGATTTATTCGAAATCAAGAAACAGTCAGTGGCGGCGATGCCAACATCCCACCTCATCGATTATCAACGCCATACGGACTTCATTTCCTTCTGCCGGATTCAATTGCGTTGGTTGGGGCCGATCGACGCTTGAACCTACTAAGGCTGACTAGGCCTGAATTCTAGGTACAAAGTGGCAGTTCCTGGACTAGCTGCCAATATCATCCCTGACCTCGTGAATAAACCCAAAACAAAGGGGCTCGAAGTGGCTGGCACTCCCGGGTTTGAGACAGGCGCAAGCTGGTAGTGGCAGCTTGGTTGGAAGCCGATGGCTCAACAACGTCTTTTTGATTTTGCGAATTTGATGGCTTCTCCCGTCCCGGCCAATCCGCTTCTACTACGTGGCAACATTACAAACTCCACTCTAGCATGAATCCGGTGAGCCTCCTCAACGTTCTCTATTGTTATTGTACTAATCGGCTCATCGTGTGACGTGGGTGCCGGTGGGGATCTGACTCCCTCCCAGCGGAGTTATGCACTCGTTCTCACTCTTCTGACAGTTTCTGAACCCCTGAATAGCATTGATCCCGAACCGAACGGGGAAGCGAGTCAGGGTTCTAGCTTTGGGATGAATGAATTCAGCACAAACTTCTGCAGAGCCGGCATGGGCCACCAATCTACCGGACGCATATATTAAACCCGCCCTCGAGGTTGCCACGCAGGATATCCCTCGACAGTTTCACTTTCAGCGGCCACAGTATCCTCCCCCTTGCTATTATGGACCCAGAGCAAGCCGCGCAGGGTGCTGTCACGCCATCCCTACCCATCAACGTGGCCGCGCCTCCCCCGGAACATATTCAGATTATCGAGCCGGGACCGAGTTCACGGGAGAGCAGTGGTGGCAACCTGCGCGACTCGCACACCGAGGAGTCGCCGATGGAACGACCACTTATCAGTACGGGATCGGATGGTCAACTCTCCCAGTCGCATGAAAACCCGTTGTCTGACTTTGAGCGGATTCCGATCCCTCGCGCTGCGCGGAGTCGCGAGGGCCACAAGCGTTTGTCCTCGAGACGCGCCACCATGGCGTTTCCCCATGGGTTCCCTGGATTGAATCATCATGATCCCAATGATCCCAATACGCTCGACTGGATAGTTCCTGTGGATGAAAAGAGCCATGCAAGTGCCCCTCGCTTTTGAAAACGCCAGGACCGCGCTGACACACGTCCCATACGCTAGATTCGCAAAACCTTGGGTGAGCGCCTTTTGCCCACCCTCGAGACTGCCATCATCGAGAGGGACAAGTACGCACAGAAAGGTGGGCCTGTTACCTCCATTTCTTTTTTTCTGCGTTGAACAGGCGTCATTTAGCGCTGTGGACGGGTTACGCTCTCAACATCGCGATTGGTTTGCAGGTGCTACTGGGCGCGTTGACGACGGCATGTGCAGCGGCCATTTCGACTGCCAAGCAGGCAAGTTTGATTTATTCGCCTGTCGTCCGTTGTGCTAACTAAGCATGCACAGGCCCAAGTTTCAACTTCGATTTTAGGTCTGTGCTGTCTCGTGTCAGTGTAGCTCGAGAACTGACTGTCACTTCACTTAGGTGGACTATCCACTCTTGTTGCGTCGTACTTGGCTCGCGCGCGTGGTTCTGGAGAGCCCGAGCTGTCCATTACGCGAGTAAAGGATCTCGAACAGTTCATCCGGGAATGCAGAGCCTTTCAAATGGATCACGCCCATGAATATGGGACGCCGGAAAGTGGACTGAACGAGAAGCTGGCAGCTATTCGAAGGAGGTTTGAGGAATTGCTTGGTAATGCGAACGGGTATGTCGTGGCGGATCACGAGCGTCCCCCTCACTGACTGGTATGGCGTGTTTACAAGGGAGAGAAGACTGTCGCCCGTCGGAATCACTGCCACCAATGTTATGGCTCCTCTGCCTGCCACCAATGCTGTGGCTCCTCGGCCTGCCATGCCCGCTGATATTCCATGAAATTTGCAGCAGGCGAGTTCTCAAGACGGCGTTTTGAGAGGACACTTCTTTCTTCGTACATGACTGGCATGAGGCCGTACCTGTCCTCCGACTGGATCACACGTATCTGTTTGGTGTATTTCTTTCTATACCCGATTCCGTCATGTACTCTGCGATGAGAGGCGTTACGGATGGACTAATACATACACGTTCCTAATAATTTAAGCCTTTCCGCATGTTTTCAACATAAATACGCGTCGAGTCACGTGAGCGATGATGAGATTGCGACACCGTTGGGTTCGCTGTGCACGTCTGGCCCGAGCTCCTTATCGAAGCAATAACTGTTTTAACCTCCTAGACCGTCATCATGAAGACGAAGAACAAGCAGACCAAGTTCCCAGTGGTGAGACTCGCCAGCCGGTCTCGAGCACCACGCCGACCCTCGCTGACTGTCCGGCACGCAGGCCCGAATAAAAAAAATCATGCAAAAGGACGAAGAGGTCGGCAAGGTCGCACAGGCCACGCCCGTCGTGATATGTACGCATCCCCCTTCTTTTTCTTTTGTTGCGCGCGTCGCACACCGTGATCAACCTGCCCTCGTGACACGTACGCTACAGCGAAAGCACTCGAGCTGTTCCTCTCCATGATCGTCGAGGAGGCGAGCAAAGTCACGCTCGAACGAGGGGCGAAAAAGGTCGAGGCGTATCATCTGTGGGTCCCGTTCTTTCTATCTCTCTCTCTCTTTCTGGTGTCTGACCTCCGCGGAACGTGTTTTTGGAACAGAAAACATGCCGTCGAGACGACCGAGATGTTAGACTTTCTCAAGGAGATCGTGGAATCCGTGCCGGATCCGTCGGCGGGCGGGACGATCGACCTCGAGGCGGAGGCTGCGGAGGGGTCGAAGCGCAAACGAGGCAAGGCGAAGAAGAACGGCGCGCCCGCAGCCTCTGGGGAGCCCAAAAGGCGGCGCAAAAAGAAGGTCGACGTGGACGGGGATGGGGACGGGGCGATGGAAGAGACGGGCGCAGGCGCCAAATCAGAACAGGAGGGGGACGCGGCGATGGACGAGGACGACGATAGGGATGGTTACATGGAATCCAACGCTCGAGATCAGGACGTGGACGAGGAGGATTCACCGTACGTTCCGAGATGACGGCAAGTCTAGATGAACAAAAATAACCCGTCTCGGAGTATGGATAATCGTACATTCATTCTCCTTGTACCGGTTAGACTATTGTGTACATTAATTAAACCAGCTCCACTTCGCCTCTCAGGACCAGCTGCTCGACGACGGAGTAGGGGGTTAAGGAGACGTGTCCTTTCTTCATAGTCAAGGTAGAACCGCTGACCACACTCGGATGAATGGCTGTGTGCAACAGAGCGAAACGCGACGCACTCGAGTAGTCTCACCGGCGGGCAGCTCTGGCGGGCATGCACAAAGACGGCTTGGCTTTTATCGGGCTCAGTAACTACAGGTGCACTTGTGAGAAAACACGCGAGACGCATGGTCGACACGCACTCATCGGTGGAAGAAACGGCGACCGATCATCCAACGTTTGCTGATTTCGTGGCAAGCCCTGCAAGACCGAATTATAGAAATGCTGGTCCGTGAGCCGCGCGAACCTGCGTGAAAAGCGTCGGTCGACTCGTCGCGACGTCGAGAGGATGCCTTACCGGCGGGCATGGTCCACCTCGTTCTCCGAAAGCCGTTGTTGGATCTCCGGGTTCGTCATGATGTACCGCGCAAACTTTTCGATCTGTCAGGACGGGTTTCTTACCTTTTGGTCTGGCGAGAATGAGATGTCACGCACCTTGAACAGCCTGGTGCGGAGGTACGATCGGACGACAAACTTGGCGCGCTCGACCTCCGTCTGAGCGAGCATGATCCGGAAGTGTTCCTCCTCAGAGGACGACGGATCGGAGCGCAACAGCTGCACCGTCTCGGACTGGCAAAAAAAAAAAGTGAAGTGAGAAGCCGATTACAAGGGAATTGCGTAGACTATCTCACCTACCTGACGCCGTATATGATCGAGCAGCCCTGCGAGGACGTTTTCGGCGACGGGGAGGACATCCGGCGCTTGCCGCTCGTTGATCCAATGTCGTATGAGCTCCTGCAGCGGCGTCTCTTCTTCCTGTTCCTCGAAGGAGGGCGGGGCGGGCATGGGCACCTCATCGCCGTTATCATCGTCGCGTGCTGCATTGCGGAGTCGGTTCTGGAATGCATTGTTGCCATCATCAAGCCTGGTAAAAAAGTTGTCGTCGTCATCGTCCATCGCGTTGAACGGACGTGGTGGTGGAACGCGACGAAGACTGAGTGACAGTAATAGATTTACACGCAACGTCTATAATAACAGTGGAAAATCATGATACAGGACACCGTCCACCACACTCGCATCTCATACAGCGTCGTTCTCGACCAACTTGCCACAAACCACATACTTGTTCGAAAAGTGTTCAATCCAACCTGCAAAGTGATGAGCGAAAGCAAAACGGACGTCCAGTCGACGTACCCTTCATATTTTCACTGAGGGTACAAGTCAGCTCGCGTGCGCTCCAGATGCCAGCAGATACACGTACATTTCATCCGGGCGGAGGTCGTCCAGCTTGTCCAAAGGTTGGTCAATCGGAGTCAACATTTCTGAGTGATGAAGGCTGTGTCACGCGCTACGACAAGAGCGCACGTCGGAGGACATACCCAGGTCGAACGACTGCTTGGCCATGCCTCGGGAAGCATCCCTACCCGCAAAGTTGCCATACATGCCCCCTGAGCAAACGTCAGCAAGTCAAAGTCGAAGCCAGACGACGAGTACGTGCCAGGACCGTAAAAGTTGCGCCCGGCAGTAACATCGAAGACGACGCCGTTTATCGCGAGCAGAATCCGCCCGCCGTTCTTGCCATCAAAGGGTTCGAGCGTCTTTGGCGTATACGTTTGGAACAAGACGGTGGGCGGGTGCGACTTGGGCATCCATGAGTAGCCCTGCTTGAACTCGTGTGGGACGAGCTTCGGGGCTGAGACGGTCGGGAATACGATTCGCTGTACCGAGTAGAGGATGTAGATGAGCAGTGCGGTGTTGATGGGTGTTTCAAGGCTGAGCGAGATGGCCATGTCGTCAGCGTCGCAGTCCAACTTGCGTGAGACACTTCACATTGCCATTCAGAGCGGATTAACTTTGTTTCGGTGACGCTTTAATGCCATACCTCTCAGGAGGTGGAGCGCACAATTCACGACTCTGAACTTTGAAGTAGGTTTAGCTCCACACCCTGCGAGTCGGGGAACAGGTTGGTCATGATACATTATACAGATAACGCGAGTCGGAGCATTTTACGCCAGGAGGTATGAACACACTCCACCTGATGCAAGAATATGTCTTCCGTTGCCGAACAAAATAAGAGCCCGACAGGTTCTTCTTCGTTGCATCGAGAACACACGGGGTTCATTGCTTCAATGAATTGATACGTGACTGACAAACCATCTCCGCCTGGCGAGACCATTCCAAGGTTGGCTCGAATCTCGTGGTGGAATCATTGATTGACAGACTTGAACAGCACCATCTCTGCCAAACAAATCGCCACGGATATCTGGTTGTCGACATGCCCGTTGTCGGGTTCGTTTCAATACACTCGAGCTGAGGTTGCACAGTGTGATGGTGATATTAGTTTTCCTTGGGCTGTTTCGTTTCGTCAATAGGACGAGATCAACGACACGACTACTGGGGGACAAGACTATACGTTTCGGCAAGGGGAGGAACATGTCATACGCGCTTCATGCGACAATTCATTACAGGTGAGCACAGGATGTTTGTCCGACCGGATTAATTCGGCGCGCTTCAGCTATGCCTATCCCCGTGTAGCCTTGGTTCACGTTTGATCGATCAGATCAAAATCATTGGAGCAAGAAGATGATGCGTAGCGTTAAGCGGTTGCACCCTCTTACTCATTTATTCTTTTTGTTCCTGGATTTCCCATCTACTTGCTCGGCAGCAATAAAACCATTCGTTTTTTTTTTCTTAATGACGGCTGCGTGCAGTGGAGCGGAACGTAATAAAGTGAGATGGAGGCAATGGAAAAGGAGATAGGGGATAGGGAATTGAAAAGTTTTATGATGTCGGTGACTTGAAATTTGTACGGTTCATAGATCTATGCTTATGAGCTACGGTTGGATCTGTGTGCAATTCCAACGATCTTGTACCGTCTTCGAGGTTACTCGACCCATGCCACCTTGGCCAGCCCAGCCCTGTTGGTTGCCTCGTGGTTCGAGCACTCGGTACGGTACCGCTGCTCCTCACAACGTTTTCTATTAGGCGATAACTTCCCAAAGAATATAGGGAAGGTGTGTAACGATCGAGCGGTGATCGAGCGTGACGTGGAGGAGCCCGCTAAGCGGAAATTTCTCCACTGGATGGCAGCTGTGCGACAACCTCCAAGGACAAGCGCACGACTCTCAATCATCCCTACCACCTAGGTGTCTCCCATAGATTTGCCCTCCATTCGTCTTTCTCTGCATACCAGGACGCTGTGCCACGGATCTGAGAAAGGAGGAGAGAGACCGTGC
>JBBPUI010000673.1:0-16999 GCA_038094615.1 Heimioporus aff. retisporus
CCCGTTTGACCTTTCTCTCTTTCCCTCCCTCTCCCTCTCACTCGCTCGCTCACTCTTTTTTTTTTGGCATGGGCGATGCGCTGATGACAAGGCTTCCCCCCTAGACCAGGGGCACCCTCGGATCGGCGGACCGGGCGAAGTACCCCCCCTCTCTCCCCGTGCGAGCGCAGGTAAACACGGAAACACGGTAGGAGGTGTGTGTGTGTACGTCACGGCCCGGTGGGTGGAGGGGCCTCCTATGGCGAGTACGTGTGCCAGTGCGCCCGCAGCGCGGCCCTCGAACTCGGACGCCCAGTTTTTTTTTTTTCTTTCTTTCTTCTCTCGCACCATCGCCTCTCGGGGGGTCACTCGATCTGATCGCAACGCGAACGGCGTTGCTCGCTCCGGCGCACGCGCGCTTGCCCTCGTTCTCGGGATAGGCGGGAGGGGGGAAAATGCGTTTTCGTGGAGCGTCCACGCCCGTCGTCTCTGTTTTTGGTGAGCCGGTCGCCCCTCCCCCCCCCTCCGTTGGTGTAGGCACGAGGCGTTAGCTTTGATGGGTGGAGGGAGGGGGGAAACTGTTATTTTCAGGGCACTCCCGTCCAGAACGGACGGACATCCCTTGTCCTTGTCATATCGGGCCTGGGGTCCCGGACGAGAGCGGTCGGGGGATGGCGTATGCTTTCGAGTCCCATTCACAATTTTGGACTGCAGTCCCCCCTTCTGCCATCCCCCCCTCAAAACACGTTTTATTTGGCATTCCAAGGGAGGCACACCGCGCACGGCGATGGGAGTCAGCCAGCTCACCGTTGGGCGTGCTAACGTCTTCGTCTTCATCCAGTTGAACGGGTTTCGTGACACAGTGAAGACGACCTGGGATCCCACCAGTATACACTTTGCGACTTTTTTTTTTCTTTTTCCGAATCTGATGGGGCTGTTGGACGTGCTGGCATGTAGACCACTCCCGTTCCCACCGTAAGGGCGTACGGAACAACGTGCATAGATTTTTGAACACGACTTTAGCACGATAGACATGAACACGAGGGGCGTACACCATCTCACAGAAAATCGTCGAAAAAAAAAACGTTCACAGACCTACGTGGATAAACGGAAGCCAATCCTGAAACGACGACACGTTCCCGTCTCGAAGCCGTCCGACGGCGTCGTGCAACGCGCATGCCGCCTCCCGGTGGCCAGGCGCAGCGCTGCCGCGCTGAAAGAGCTGCGTGTATACGTCTTTCGCTAGACCGGGCGCGACCCTGTCGCTGATCGACCACAGCGTCCCAACGACCCCGTCGTACCCCGCGAACAACATCCCTGCTGCGATGTGGATCGCCTCGTCCGAGAGGCCCTCGTCGCCCTTGGCCGTCTGGCACGCGGAGAGAAAGGCCAGTCCACCGCGGGGTCGTGCCAGCGCGATCATGTCAGACACCCGCAACCGCCGCCCGCCGGCGAGACAGAGCCCGCTCTCGGTCGGCCTCCCCCAGTCTTGGGTGCCGTGACATGCAAAATGGACCCACTCTGTCTCCTTCATCAGCGCGAGGACCTCCTCGACGGTCCCGACAGAGGGCGCCTTGAGAGTGACGTGCGCGGGCGCGGCGTCGATGATTGTACGGGTGTGTTCCAGCTCCGTGATCACACCCGGGAGCTTTCTTAAGCCGTCTGTGGTCGGCTGAGGTACGGCGAGAAGGCGGATGCCACTGTTTGATAATAAGCCCCGTTGAGGCAAGGGCGCGAGAACGCCAAGAGTAGGTGTGTACGACGAGACGACGAAGTCGTGGGCCTTGTGACCGGGCTGCAAACTATGCCTGTCATACAAACCGGCAGCATGGATAGGAAGAAACGTGAATGGACCGGTTGGGCACCAAAAAATTCGAGACAATTCCCCTGGAATCTATGCATCCGGCGGACGGGTGCATGAGTGAAATGGGACCCACAGTCGCACAAGTAAACCACATACTGAAATAGCCAGTGCATCTAGAACCGGCTTGACAATACATTTCCACAACGGAGACAGGACGTGTATCCACTCGCTATTCTTTGTCTCCGAGATAGGGCACCCGACTCTGTCCTCACGAGGAGTGCCATGAAGGTGACCAACCAGCTGGTTCAGGGAACCCTCTATTTCTTTACATCGCGCAAGCGTGAAATAGGGGAGTGGTACGTGTATGACGTGATCCACATCAGCAAGAACAACCAACGCATCGCAGCGAGCTTTTGCAGCGTTGAGGATGACCACCGGCCCAGCGTGTGCCGAAGTGCGCAACCGAGAGAAATCCGCTTGAAGGAGAAAGCGCTCGAAACCTGGCAAACTCCGGATATCCTGCAGTAGTTTATCGCGTTCGATTGCAATCTTGCGTCGTCTGGTAGAGTCCTGTTCCACAGATTCATCACGACGGGCTCCATCTGTAGCACCCTCTGGTAACGAGGTCGATAGAGTTTCGAGGGCGGCACTAGATTGCTCCAAGGCGACAGATAGCGCACGAAGTCTATGGGCATGATCTGGGTGGACAGCTGATAGTTCATCGAACGGGCTACGTAGCCGAAACATTTCTCCCCAGACAATGCAGCGCCCTTGCTCGAGCCATTCAACAGCCGTTTCCGGCAGCCCGGAATCCAAAGCTGCTGCCGCCGCCTCGCGGACAAGGTCGGCAGTTGGGACGAGTTCGTGATAACGATGTGCAAAGGAGAGGCCATTCCACGCGAGTTGAGGAAGGAGATGAATGGCAGTGGAATATGCGTGAAGAAGGGAGTGATGGTCTAAAAGGAGAGCACAAGATATCCATTTCCGCGATGCACGAAATCGAATAGCAATCGAACCCACAGGTGCACAAGATGCTTCGGAGTATCGTAAAATTGCCTCACCCAAGTCATTGCGCTCTCCCAGACGCTCGAAACGGGAAAAAAAGCAGTCGCCGAAGTTATTCAGATGCTGGGACCGCTCGGGATGGTTGTCGGGAAGAAGTCGAACGGAATCCCGTAGTATGGAAATGGCTTTCTCCAGGTCATTTAGGTTCCCAAGGTGCTTGAAACGAGTGAGCAAGGAGCGGCCCAAGTTGTTCAGATATCTTGCTTTAGTGACAAGATGACCGCCAGTGGTAAGGCGTACGGCCTCTTGTATCCATGAAATTGCTTTCTCCAGGTCGCTGATCTCTCCGACATGCTCGAAGCGCGTGAGAAAAGAATTCCCAAAATTGTTCAGGAGAGTGGGCTTGTTTGGATGTCCGTCTGCTAGTGGAATAAGGCGAAGTGCCTTTTCTTGCGTCCAAATTGTTTCCTCTATGTCACTGATTTCTCCCATGTGCCTAAAACGAGTGAGGAAGCAGACGGCCAAGTTGTTCAGATACGTGGTTCTATCAGGGTGTTGGTCTGGGGATAAACGGAAAGCATCTTGTAGCCTTGAGATTGCTTCCTCCAAGTCACGAGTCTCTGCAAGGTGCTTGAAACGAGTGAGCAGAGAATTACCCAGATTGTTGAGATAGCCAGGCTTTTCAGGATGACTATCTGGCAGGGTTAGGCAAACAGCATCCCTTTGACACGATATTGCATTCTCCAGGTCTCCGAGGTCTCCGAGATGCTCAAAACGGGTGAAGAAGGTGATCCCAAGGCTGCTCAGACGCCGAGGCTTGTCGAGGCAATCATCTGGGGTATGGCCTACCACATCCTGCTGCCGTGTATTTGCTACTTCCATGTCACTGATGAGACCGAGGTATTTGAAACGTGTAAAGATAGTGTTTCCTAGGTCGTTCAAATAAACAGGCCTAAAAGGGTGATCCTCTGGAATGAGCTCTACCGCATCCCGCTGCCTGGAAATTGCATTCTCTAGGTCATTTATGTCTCCGAGCTTCTCAAAGGCAGTGAGGAAGGATTTGCCGAGATTATTCAGATACATGGGTTTGTCGGAGCAACCATGGGTCAGAGAAACAGCACGTTGTTGCAGGGAAATTGCCTCCCGTAAGTCACTGATATCCTTGTGGACCTCAAAACGCATGACTAGAGAGTTCCCGAGGTTGTTCAGGAGTGCGGGCTTTTTGGGGTGATCATCCAAAGCGAGGCGAACGGCATCGTGTTGTTTCGAGGTTGCATTCTCTAGGTCACTAATTTCGTGGAGGTGCTGGAAACGGATGGCAAAGGAGTTTCCAAGGTTGTTTAGACGCCAGGCCTTGTCCGGGCAATCATGTGGCGTAAGATCAACAGCATCTTGTGGCATCTTAATTGCTTCTTCCAGGTCACAATACTCTGCAAGGTGCTTGAAACGAGCAAGCAAAGAGTTACCAAGGTTGTTCAGAAGCGCAGCTTTGTGATGACTAGCTGAAATCAGATCAGCAGCCTCTCGTTCCCTAGAGATCGCGTCCTCCAAGTCGCTCAGTTTCCCCAGCTGATAAAATCTGTACGACAACCCCACACTGAGATTTATCGCTGCTTCAGGATACTGGGGATCTGTGGATGCGGTGTTCTCCAGGAACCCCTCTAAAATTGCAATTGCATGCTGCAAGCAGGCTAAATCTTCAGATTGTTCGAAAAGATGCAAGAAATCAACACCGAGCGCCAAAGGATCCACATCAGACAATGATGAGGCCGAATCCTGTTCCCAGGAGGTTTCATGGTCCTCGTTGGGAGGGGGTTGTGTTTCTTCGTTTGCTTGGGGTTCCTGCTCGCTAGGATTCATGTCCAACTTGGGATGAGCAGTGACGCAGTTGAACTGCAGTACGTAGTCAGCTGGCTGGCGAGCTGAATGTGAAACATGTGATCTTACGGTCGAGATTCAGCTTGGGGATGTCCAGCCCCGATGGTTGATTTACGGTGCTTGAAGAGCGGTCCATCAGGATTCAAGGCATGGTCGGAACTTGAAGGTGAAACACAAAGAATAAGGATTAATTCCGGGAGCGCATGCAAGGTGGCAAGTTCCATGTTTAATGATGTCCACAGGAACAAGTCAAGGTAAGTCCCTCCAATTACGCCGCCATGCTGAAGGAATAAACATTACCACTCCAAGTGCCATGTATACGAAGTTCTGAAGGGTTCGATCTCAGCCATTTCAGTGTACACGGTTCTTCAGTGAACTAGAACGTTGTCCGTCATTCTCACGGCTGACTTGGGGTTGGGCTGAGGAAGGAACACCGCATCTCGCATTGAGTGAGTGTCTTCGCCATCTACGATCCTCCTTGGCGCGCTTTTAACCAGAGTCGCTTTCTCTGCTGGTTATTCTGGATAGCATGTTGCCAGCGGGTCTTGCACAGGCTAATAATACTAGTGAGCCCCGAGATTCGATTCGTTACATCTCGGGAACAGTCACAGCCACTGAATTCTCAGAGCTAGGATGGAAGAGAGTGAGTTGTCATGCTATGATGCTGTTCAAATGAGTGGGAAGTCTTGATAGTTCTTGAAAGTACCTGTCGAATAATATTGCCTGAGCCTGCAGTGACTTGGCCGAGTCGACTGGCTGCAAAATCTCGCATCACCAACTCACGTCAATGCGGGAATGACTGGAGTACCCAAGCTGGTGGCCAGGTGCAGTTTCCTTGGGTGGTCGATTTCAAGCCAAGATATATCGTGTTCTACAGGCGCACATCTACAATACTACTATGGTTCCCAGGATTTGAGCACAGACACCGGTGACTTCTGTGCCAAATTCAGCGTTTGACAAAGGGAGCACAGGCGTATGATGAGATGACGAAATCGGACTCGCCTACATCCGATAGACGGTCGCATGATGGGAGGCAAGCACTTGCTCGAATCGATGATCAATTATACACGCATGGTGTTCCATTCTGGGAGGGAGAGGGGGGGAGAGGGGAAGAGGAAGAAGGGGTAGGAAGGTCTCATGCACATAGGCGTATATGATGAACTCTGTATAACACAAAGCGGGCGAAGGCCCAACCAGCTTTCTGGTTCGAAACGAGATCCTTGTGGGGAGAGCAAGCTGAGTACAGCTAAAGTAAGGTACAGTCCGTACCCGTATAATCACCGTCACCAGGATACGGCCGCAGCCGTATACGGTACGGGTACAGTCCTACCTCTGAGTAAGATACCTATGTTAGATATGGCGGGTATAGGGACGCAATTTGCATATATTGGCTCCCAAAATTGAATGCGAATAAAGGTTTTGAGAACTTGGGCATTCTGTCCAATAACGAAGTTTCAATACGGTCGAATAATTTGAGGGAGTGATAGTTGCAGCGGAAATCTCCGAAATCCTTTGGTACCAGATCCCTGGCACCCAAAGACTGAATCGGCTGCACTACCAGTAAAGCTTACAGCGATGATGCAAGCTTCCACAAGGAATCAGCCGCCACCTGATTCAGGCTCTAATTCTTCCGCTGTAATTCTTGTTTCTTTGCTCACAATCTGCCAATGGGCGACTGCTCATGCGCCTGCAGGAGATTATTTCCGATCCAAATACAGAATATAAGGAAAATGGGCGAGAAATACTTGCATCTCATGACAATCCAAAGGAATTGTGCTCTGCTTCAACCGTTGAAAACCATAAAGATGAAGATAAACAACTTATCATTACTAGTATGGGGACCATTTGCATTAGCGAGCTTGCTGACGACAACACAGGTATTCGAGGAACAGACCTCGCCCTTGGTCTTAGACGAATCCCTGCCGGATTTTATGTTTTGGTGAACCACAGCAATCTTGAATTGAAAACCGACACCAAATCCGTCTCGCCGGAACATGATGTTCTCGAGTGGGATACGCCAATCCAGATGTACTAACACCTCTTCTGCAAGATGCACATATGTATTAATACCCTCATCAGACCACCCGATTTGTCTGCCACCATTTCGATCGCAATTCAAGCAACGTTTGAATTTCAGCCTATGTTGGGGGATGGCGAGGAGTTACGCAAACTCACAGTGACTGTCGATGAATTACTAGGTCACAGTCGAAATCGGCACCGTGAGTAGGAAGGTATTATACTCCAAATTCGAGTCATGCGCTCACACTGCAAAAGCGTTCTCTTTTGGTCCAAATGTTGGAGGCGTAGTCTCACCTTGTTCATCCATCTTGGTGAAGGTCATATGGCAGAAACACGGGGGCACTGGATCATCGACGTTCACAACACTTAAACCACATCGTGTAAATAACTGGTTTATTGCTCACCTCCGTGTTAATCAGTATATACTTTCGCAGTTGGTTACAGAACCCCGGAGTCGATTGGAAAATGCGACAAATCAAGGACAACACGCTTTATTGCACTACCGAACTTATGGCAGAGAAAAGGACCTTAAACACGCTATCGACCGGTTTCTGGATGCGCTCAACGAATGTCCATTTGATCACCCTGGCCGCGCAGTCACGCAATCAAACTTAGCAATGGCCAAATTCATCCAGTACCGCGTTCACAAATCCATCGCATCCCTCGACATTGCAATAACGTTGTATAACAATGCACTTGCTTTCCGGCCTTCTGGCCACCCTGATCGACCATTGACCTTGATCCACCTTACTGCTTCACATCTTGCGCGATTTCAGCAGAGTCACAACAAAGTCCACGCAGAGCAGGCCGATGCGTTCCTGCATGAGATGATGAAACTCTGCTCCGCTAAGAGCCACGAGCACAAGGCTACTCTTTCCCTGCTGCAGCTGCACAAAAAGTGTACAGCAAAGTCATCTGACAGGCAGGATGTCACCCCATCCGAGTTAGCAATTGATTCAAATCTGGGTTTGAGCACCCAACTGTTGCAGGTATTTCAGCAGTCAGGTAACTTGGATCTCCTGAACCCAGCGATCTCAATCCTTGATGGGTCCCTCAAATGTATCCCACCATGGGATCACCGGTATATTGGAGAATTACGTCGTCTGGGCATTGCGTTATCATTCAGATATAATCGCCTGGGGAGATTACAAGACTTGGAAGATGCAATTTCAAGGCTGCGGGACGCTGTCCATCTTACCCAAAATGATCACCCTCTTAATCCTCTACTTTTGTCAAATCTTGGTACTGTCTTCACCCTCCGTTTCAACCGCCTTGGAAATATTGGTGATCTGGAGGAAGCAATTTCAAAGCTGCGGGAGGCCGTTCGTCTTACCCGTGATCATCACCCCGATAGGTCTACGTGTCTGAGCAACCTCGGTATATCCCTCCGTACTCGTTTTGAGTACTTAGGGGAGATAAATGATCTGGAAGAGGCGATTTCAAAGCTCCAGGATGCTGTTGGTGTTATCCATAAGAGTCACTCTGATTTGCCTCAGCTACTAAACAATCTTGGCACCCAATTTCTTGTTCGTTTTGGAAGCCTCGGGAGGATAAACGACCTGGAGGAGGCGATTTCAAACTATCGGCAAGCTGTGGCTCTTATCCCTGACGGTCATCCTGACCGGCCCACCTGTTTGGACAATCTTGGCACCTCCCTTTGCAGGCGTTTTGAACGCCTAGGAAAGATAAGCGACCTCGAGGAAGCAATTTCGAGGCAATTGCATGCTATTGACCTTACTCCTGATAATCATCTCGATAAACCTCGATTTTTGCACAACCTTGGGAGCTCTTTGTTCGCACGTTTTGAACGCTTTGGAAAGTTTGGTGACCTGAATGAGGCCATTTCGAATCAGTACAATGCCATCCGACTTAGCCCCAACATCCATACTAGAAAGCCTGCTTATCTGAACAGCCTCGGGAATTACTTTCTGACTCGTTTTCTGCACCAAGGAGACATTAGCGACTTGAAGGCAGGAGTCACAAGTCATCGCGATGCAATTCGCCTTACTCCTGATGGTCACCCTGAGAAGCCTATATATTTGACCAACTTTGGCAACACCCTCAGCAAGCGTTTCGAGCGCCTGGGAGAGTTTATTGACCTCGAGGAAGCAATTTCAGTACACCAGGATGCCGTACGCTTGACCCCCTACGACAACCCCAACAAGCCGACCCGTCTCAACAGCCTTGGCAACTCCTTTCTCGTTCGTTTTGAGCGTCTGGGAAACATTAGTGATCTGGAGGAAGGGATTTTAAACTATCGAGATGCCGTTCGACTTTCCCCCGATGGTCATCCTGACAGGCATATTTATCTGGGCAACCTTGGGAGCTCCGTCCGCAAGCGATTTGAGCACCTAGGAGACATCAACGACCTAGAGGGTGCAATTTCGAAGCTCCAGGATGCCATTCACCTTATTCCTGACGAACACCCTAGAAAACCAGGTTGTCTGATTGGCCTCGGCAATTCCTTCCTTATTCGCTTTGAGCGGCTTGGGGAGATGAACGATCTGGAGAAAGCAATTTCAAACTACCGTGATGCTGTTTGCATTACCTCCAAGTCTGACAGTCAATACGATAAACTTCGCAGTCTGCACAACCTGGGTACCTCTTATCTCACACGCTTCGAGCACCTAAAAGAGGTTAATGACCTCGATGAAGCAGTCTCGAACTACAAGGCTGCTATCCTATTGGCGCCTGATACTCACCCGGACAAGCCTATGTGTCTGGCGAGCATCGGGGATTCCCTCAGTGCTCGCTTTCAGCACCTAGGAGAGGTTGGCGACCTGGAGGGAGCGATCTTGCACCTCGACCATGCTATTCGCCTCACTCCTGATAATCACCCTGATAAGCCCAAATTCTTGGAGCACTTTGCAAACGCCATCTTCAACAGGTTTAATCGCTTAGGAGAGATGAGTGACCTAGAGATGACGATTTTGAAGTGCCGTGACGTCGTTCGCCTGACCCATGATGGTCATCCTCGAAGGCCCCAGCGTCTATGCAATCTCGGTAGTTCACTGTACGTTCGTTTCAAGCGCCTAGGAGAAATTGCTGACCTGGAAGAGGCAATGTCGAATCAGCGGGTCGCTGTGCACTTGACCCCTGGCGACAACCCTAACACACCTGGCCATCTGAACAGTCTCGCGAAGTCTATCATCTGTCGTTTTTTGTGTCTGGGAGACATCAGTGACCTGGAAGAAGCCATTTTGCTTTGCTCCAAGGCAGCCTGTGCTCCCGTGGGACCCGTCGCGGTTCGATTTCACACAGCATTACAGTGGATTTTTTATGCTCGTGCTCTCCGCCATGATTCCCTCCTTCGTGCATGTTCGACTGCCATTCGACTTCTTCCTCAGTTGGCATGGATCGGGCTCCCGCTTGCACACCGTTACCGCCAGCTCTCCCAGAATCCCAGCGTGGTCCACGAAGCTGTCGCCGCAGCTTTGGACTTTGGATACCCTGAGATGGCTGTCGAATGGCTTGAACAAGGACGCTCCGTAGTTTGGGGGGAAATGCTTCAGCTTCGTAGTCCCTTTGACGAACTATCATTGGTTCATCCAGACTATGCTCGCCGACTTCGTGAGCTGTCCTCTGCGTTAGAACATGCTGGTGTTGCCCGCGAAACATTGTTGACCCGAATCACAAGTGGAGAGCATCACGAATCTCTCAATCAGCAGGCTGATACACACCGTCTGCTTGCAATTGATCGGGAAAAACTGCTGCAAGATATCCGGAGACTGCCTGGTTTCGAGCGGTTCCTCCTTCACAAGGAGTTTTCTCAACTTCGTATTTCTGCACGCTCTGGACCGGTGGTTATCCTCAACGCTGCCCAGACACGCTGCGACGCGTTGATTATTGTCGACGGTCTTGATCGTGTCATCCATGTACCGCTCCTCAACTTCACTCCCACGAATCAACAACAGGTGGCAACCACCTTGACCAAATTTATTGGCCATCTTCGTGTCACACCCCGTGGTGATAGGGCGGGACATCCTGCACCCCAAGCGGATAGGGTCCAGTGGAACTCTGTCCTAGCCCCCCTCTGGAAATGCGTTGTGAAACCGGTTCTAGATGCCCTCGCTGTCTCGGTACGTGACTGTCTTCCTGATGAGCACAACCCATGCTCATCCAGATATGCGGGACACAGATCCCTGGGGAGCTCACGCGAATCTTCTGGTGCCCAACTGGGCCCTTTGTGTTTCTTCCCATCCATGCCGCGGGTTTCCATGACAAGCACCATTCGCAACCTGGTCACAAAGTCTACGATTTCGCCGTCTCGTCTTATGTCCCCACACTCAGCGTCCTTGCATCCTCGCTTCGAAGGGCTGCATCAAAGAGCAACGACCTTCACCTTCTCGTCGTCCGTCAGCCGCCTTCTGACGGCTTGCCCAAGCTTCCCGGTGTTGTCACTGAGCTAGAACACATACGAACGGTCGTCGCGAACTCGGGTTCCCCATCATCGGGAATCAACTTGAAAGCATCCTGTCTCGGAACGGTCGAAGAGGTGCTTGGGCTGATGACAGCAACGGACTGGGTTCATTTTGCTTGTCATGGAATCCAGGACGGAATGAGCCCCACCGAGAGCGGACTTTGTCTCGCCGACAAACGCCGTTTGAGGGTATCGGACATGATCGCACTTGCACGGCCGCGAGGTGGGCTCGCTTTCCTCTCCGCATGTCAGACGGCCAAGGGCGACGAAGATCTCTCCGACGAAGCGATCCATATCGCGGCGGGGATGCTGTTCGCTGGGTACGACGGGGTCATTGGGACGATGTGGTCGATCAGCGACAGTATCGCGCCTGATTTGGCAAAGGACGTTTACGAACAACTGTTTCAGAATGGGGCCGCACCGGATTGCCAGGACGCTGCGCGGGCGTTGCACGATGCTGTCGGACGGTTGCGAAACAGGAACGTGCCATTCACAGATTGGCTACCATTCATTCATGTCGGTCACTAAATGATGTCTGTGTAAGATGCATATTCCATGTCGACGCACTGAATCTGTCACCTTGTGTCTTGTGTTCTGTTAAATGTTCCAGAACATACCTGCTCAAATATCGAGCGCTTCGTACACACACCGCAGAGCATTTTTCTACTTCGTCACCCCACTGTGTAGCCTCTGTCCTCCACCTTTTTGAATCACATTCGACCCCACAAAAATTAAAGGAAAAAAGAGTGATCAATCTATTCAATCCACGAGAAGAGATTCTAGCTTCACACGAACGACCTTGATAGCATGAAGGATAATGAAAAATAAACCGTTGCGTGGGTACAGGAACAAAGTATTCCCGTATCACGAGATCAGCACACCCAAGCTCAGCTGGAGGGAAGAACGAGAGACCGCTGGGCCATATCCAGAATCCTCATCGATTGTCGCCTAGCATGAGTGCCTCGGGTGGGTGCCAATTGACAAAGCAAACTGCGTTGGTACTGATCGTTGGACCAGATATTTCATCTCCCGTCGAAATCGAAGCTGAGGACTGGATATATAGCATGGCATTTACACCGGACGGCGAGCATCTTGTCGGTGGTGGCAACCAAGGCGTTTGTGTATGGCGGGTTCAAGATGGCAAGCGGGTCGCGACGATAAACACAGAAAACGGTCACGGTGTATACCACGTAGCCGTCTCCAAGACCAGCGAATACATCATGGCGGTGAAAAGGTGGGATCTCGACGGGGGATCAGTGGACTCGCTTTTCGTTTGGGAGGCCGACACGCACATAGAGACCTTTGCGCGCCGCATGGGTGATCACGTGGTCCGTACAGTCGAGTTCTCGCCCGTCGACCCGACTCGAATCCTTGCTGTATGGGGCGGCGTAACCATTGGATGGGACATCAGAACTGGCGAGGAAGTATTCAGACTTCGCCACGAACGCGATGATCGTGCTGGCACCATTCACGAGACAGTGACGGCCAAGTACTCGCCTCATGGGAACCGAATTGCAACGGCCACGGAGGAATCAATCGGGATCTGGGACGGCGAACGTGGCGAGATGCTCTTTGGCATCAATGCACCACTCGGACCCGCGATTCCTTATTATAACATTGGTCTCCACTGGTTTAACGACCACATTTTCCTCGTATCCGACAAGGAGGTCAAGGAAATCGATGCTACGACTGGATTTACGGTCTCAGAGTGGCCCGTTCCTGTCACCAGTCGCATCTGGTGCTTCTCCCTACTCCAACAAATGAACATTATAGCATACGTTTCAAGCAGCGATACCATCACGTTCTGTCACGCATCGACACACTCCCCACTCTGTCACATCCGACGATATCAAGACTTGGATTCAATCATGTTCTCTCCAGACTGCCGATTCTTTGCAATTGCTACAGAGAGACAAGTCGTCATCGAAAACCTAGCACATATTGTTCGAAATGTGGGTTCAGTACTTGTATGGGTCGCAACCCTGTCTCACCCTTCTCCTGCTCCCTTCCTCGTTCATTATGTAGGATATCCTGCCGTCCCTTCCACCGCTGATATCTCAGGACAATGAATTTTCGTTCAAGGGTGAGGCATTTACTGCGTGGTGGGCCGGTCGACTCGTGGATGTGGGCGCGTTACTTGAGTATGCGCCCTCACCGGCTTGCCTGAGACATCATGAAATCGCCATTCGTTCCCTCATCCGAGCACGCTTGGGAAATTGGGATGCAGCAATTGACGACGCCGAACAGGTGCTTGCTTCTCTGCTCACCCATACGAATTTATTGACACTATTCCACATCAGTCTGTTAAGATCCAGCGATCTGTCGTCGGTTACATTGCAAAGTCCGTAGCACTCATCGGAAAGGGAAACACAAAAGAGGCGATTCGGGTGTGTGACATCGCGTGCATTCGTTTCCATTCGCACCAGGGGACTATTTTCCTCGTCAAGGTGTGCATCCCTTGTTCAAGTACTGGGTTGCCCTTTCGACTGTCAAATGCGTTGCTGTTAGGCCGTTGTTCTTTTCCTGGCTGGAGAACATGATGATGCGATATCACGCGTGGACGACCTCATCGAGGCCGTGCAGCAAAACTCGTCGTTCCACCTGGTTAAGGTGCGTCAGTATTGTCTATTTTGCACTGTCGTTAATATTGCACGTAGGCATATATGCATTTTCTCGTTGGACATGACCATACAAAACGAAATAACCATGAGCTTTCAATACGGTCGTTGAAAATTGCACAGGCCCATTGGAAATTGTCTGATTCCTTCGGTCCTGCACCGCTGATTGTCTCGTTGGTAAATAATTTCTACAATACCCCATGTCGGAATCGGTTACAATTTTCAATAGATCACCGGATGGAAACTTGATAATGTTGGTTTAAGGGTTCAACAGTGTTTATGTGAAGCCTTCTACACTGCCGATCGCGTACAGGAGGCGGGTCAGGCTTTTCTAGACACCCTAGGCGCTTTTTCCAAAGAGACCGTTCCTGTAACCGCGTGGATCGCGGGTAAGTCCATGTGCTGACTCGTAGCCGCCACGGCGATCCACACATTACTTTTTCAGATTTTAAATCACGATGTTGCAATAAGTTAACGAAATTTGGGAATGCTGCATTGGATAATCAAAAATACAATGACGCGATCTCCCACTTTACCTTTGCACTGTCGTTGAATCCTGCCATGCGATTAAACTTTCTTGTTCAGCGCAGTAAGGCCTATGCAAGGAGAGAATTGTGGAAAGATGCGCTAAATGATGCAAATGAGGTAGCTCTGTGTCGCCTTCACGTCCCACTTTCCTAAAGTCTCCCTAGGCAATCAAGCATGATCCGTCTTCACATTTGGGTTACCAAAGGAAGTATGTCGCATTACATGGCACGGGACGTTATGATGATGCTAGAGACGCATGGAAGATCATGCTCTTAAAAATGTCGGGATCGCTTGATCCACAGGTTCGAGGTGAGGATGATACCAGTTATTCTCTGTTCGCACGTTGACCTTCTCTTGTAGAACTATGTCATCAATGTGTTCCACCAGAACAGATCAATGAGGGCATTCGTGCAGCCGTCCAACGAGCCACTTCTCAATCGCCACCAGTGCTAATTAATACCAAGACAGGCCGTCTGCTCGCCAAGCCTGCCCAGGTTTCCTCGTTTGAATCGCAACCAATATTCCATGAACTAATCTCTACCATCGCCATAAGCGTTAATCATACTATCATTGAACGCGAGGTCATGCGGTACTACGGATACGCTACATTTTCTCACAAGTGGGAAAAGAACGAGCCGCTCTTTGAAGAGGTTGTTGGAACTGAGGTGTACCATCTCAGGGAGTCACCCACTCACAAAAAACTTCAAATGTTCTGCAAGATTGCTCTTAAAGCTGGATTGAATTGGGCGTGGAGCGACACATGTTGTATTGATAGAAGAAACAACACCGTTCTTCAAAAAGCGCTGGTCAGCATGTTCAAGTGGTACCAAGGTTCGGCATTGACGATCGTCTTCCTCCTTGACGTTCTTGCTTCATCGAAGCGGGGTGCCATGATGAAGAGTATCTGGAACACTCGAGGGTGGACATTGCAGGAGTATCATGCATCGCGAGTGGTTCGATTCTACACCCAGGATTGGACGCCCTACTTGAATCTCGCCATGGAAAACCACAAGCAGGCGCCTGAAATTATCTCGGAGATGGAGGTGGCCACCAGAATATCTGCGAAGGCGTTGATTGCACTTCAACCCGGCCTGTTGGATATTCGGGAGAAGCTTTCCC
Organism: Heimioporus aff. retisporus; assembly: GCA_038094615.1. Lineage (NCBI taxonomy): Eukaryota > Fungi > Basidiomycota > Agaricomycetes > Boletales > Boletaceae > Heimioporus > Heimioporus aff. retisporus. The sequence goes on from JBBPUI010000673.1 coordinate 15,371, forward strand.
TGGCCTCCACGCGGGAGACGGAAGAAATCGAGGACGAAGCATACTCGTTGCTCGGCATATTCTCTGTCTCCTTGGGTGTCGAATACGGCGAAGGAAACAGAGCGCTTGGTCGACTAATGGCGCAGCTACTGATGAGCTCGGGAAACACGAGCATCCTTGCATGGACGGGGAGGTCAGGCGGATTTAATAGCTGCCTACCAGCACGAATCGCTGTTTTCAAGGAGTCTCCGAGGATGCTCCCATCAGGGGTGCATAATGTTCACCTAGAAGCCATTGCTGTAAACCTACTTGCGTCAGGGGTCAACATGAAGTTAGTTGTAGGGTTGTATAACCAACTCGACCAACTTCACGTGCCGATCTTCGCGGGGCAACGCATGAGACTTCCATGTCTCGTCTTCAAACTCGGTCGTGTATTAGCCATTCGGGATGGAAGTGGGTCGGAACGTGTTTTTCGTGCTCAAACAACTTCGCTCGGAGTCGTTGAGGTCAGGACCAAGCTGGATTTATCTCGACTAGCCTCTCTGTGTCTTGTCCACCCGTGGATTGACTTTCTCCTTGATCGACATACCAGTGGGAGCACCTCGGTAGAAATATCTGAGGTGGGGGTGGAGGGCGCGGCCACTGTGGACATCGAAGGATCGTCGTTCGATGATGACCTTCGACCCCCTTCCCCTACATCGCCACACGCGGAGAAATCGCGGGCCCTCGGTCTCATTGCTCGGCTGAGGCAACCATTTGGCGCACTGTTGCTCGCACCCACTCGGCAGAATGCGTACGAGAGGGTTTGCCCGGAGTGTTTGATCACCGTCCAAGTACAGGAGATGACGCCAGCGATATTGAACGACCTCATCCAGAGCGTACGAGTGCTAGACGTTCTTTGACCATGGCTGAGCACGATCTACTATGCTCGGTGCCTTTCTTTTCATGGACACTCGCTTGATCTTTTTGCATTCTCCGACAATAATTTGAAATACAGAAATCTACGTATCTTTTCATGATCATGATACGTCGCGCGTCCAAAAAGTAGATGTGATACCAGCATGACCTTTTCTCTTGCATGACGCATCATGGGCTGGCATTATGTAGACTTGTAGCCGATTACCGGTCGTACCTGATGAAGTGGTCCAGTCATCGCGTTGGCTTTGAAGCATCCAGATCGCCCATGTTTGTAAGTCCTTGTTTCGAGAACTCTGCAGTGATCAATGACCTCAGTTAGACATGGAAGGGGATCTCAAGAAAGCCCATCTCCGTGGATGGTAATAGTAATATATAATGATGCGTTATACTTAGCACGAGAAAAACTCGGCTGGGCCATGTGTCCGCTTTGCGGGCTCTCGAACCAACTTACCTCTGCATGTGGAGTCCACTCGACTCACGACTCGATGGATCGAATCACATTTTATGTCTACTGAAGCCGAAGCCCTCCGTACCTGATGCTTGCTGGACAAGACTTTATATTCAAGTTGGTGTGTATCTTGCCAGGCACCGTCGAGCATAGTCCTTGGCGAGTCCCGTCGAGAACGCGTTTTAGATCGGGTTACTCGTCCCCTGCTCGACGGCGCTGACTGTTCACCGTCGTCAATACCGGAGCCACATTGCCAAAGGATGGAATGAGTCTGGCGCGCCAGC
>JBBPUI010000674.1:0-16983 GCA_038094615.1 Heimioporus aff. retisporus
CTGTGCATGACATCATATGGACCATTCATCTAGAATCACAATCAATGAAGTAGAGTTCAAACTCCACTTTAATTAGATCTATAAATACAGACATTCCTGTACCTAGATTGATAGCACAATAAGCATATCTGCTTTGGATAGCACCTCTTCAGAGATAACAGCTCATCTCTGAAACATCCCTCTCAGCTCACTTGCTCAATCCAGTACTACACCTTAGTACTGTTATCCTCCATCAAGTCTCTCTGCTAGAGTGAGTCTCACACTCAACAATCCCTATCGTTGATCTGCGCACCACAAAGAAAGCTATCTACATATAGCCTCGTACACAGCATAGCCTTTCTTTAAGACATACCATGCGAATAAGAAACGATGGGAAGGGAATACCTTTGGAGTGGGGGACATGGTATATTTGTCTATGCAGAATCTGACGTTACCGAAGGGGTGTGTGCACAAACTTGTACCCAAGTATATCGGACTGATGAAGGTCCTAAAGGCGGACAACGCCAACAGTGTGTGTACATTAGAATTGCCGGAGGCAATGTCCAAAAGGCACATCCATCCGACATTTCATGCTGGACTTCTCTGCCGATATGAGGCGAATGACGACCTCCTCTTTCCCAGGCGCGACGCACATGCATTCTACGATGTCGGGAATGCTGACAACGAAGAATGGTTGGTGGACGAGATAATTGCCCATTGATGGGAAGGGAAGCATTTAAGCTTCTTGGTCAAATGGAACCTAGGCGATTCCACATGGGAGCCTAGCTCCAATTGTGAGGAACTCGAGGCCCTAGACAGGTACTTCGAGCTCCAAGGCGCATCATCGACACGCCAACTGCCCCAGAAGGCAGCAGAGTCACGAAACTCTGCTGCCACGTGAAAGCATTGAACAAACGCTGACGCATAACAACAATAACAAATAAAGTTATCAAAAAAAAAAAAAAAAGAGAAACGTATTATATTAGCTATTCTCTAATTTAGTTTACAAAACAAGCTTTGACACCGCTTGCACTTAGTGCCTGGACCGTTGATCAATTCCCTTATTCGTTGACTTCTGTCTAAATTTGGACTCCGCTTATTTCATCTACATAACATCCACCTTTCCTTCTCTCTCTCTTCCTCCTACACTCATCACTGTCCTAAATGCCTCGGTCACCACCGACCTCACTGTCTCCCTCACCATCCGAGCCCACCGACCTCACCATCTCCCTCACCATCCGAGCCCTCAGGCTCCAATGACCGGGGTTGAAAGACCTTGTGTACCAAGCAGTTGTGCGATGCGTCTTGTGATGCGTCATGCTCCACGACACCTGATCGCGACGAAAGTTGCAGACATGCGTCGGCCCATGACAAACGGCACCGCCATGAATCTCCCGAAGCCTCACACTCAAAACATACCCGACGCGAGGGCGAATTCGGCTGGGAAGTGCATGGGATGATCCCATTCCTGATGCACAAGACCTCGCAGTCCTGTCAATTGTGCTTCGAGTACAGTTTGCACCTCGGAACGGCGATGTTCCAAAACCCAGAGGAGATGAAAGGCCTCTTCCCTAAACTCTCGGACATGCTGTCCTGCCACTTGTCACGCCACACATATGATGAGTGCATGGACCGCATCGAGTACCTGCAGGACGAGCGAAACCACCTGCGATCATGCCTCGACGAAACCGAGGAGGAGCTCATCACCCTCCGTAAACAATTGGCGCAAGGCGCCGCAATGGACACAGTCTCCATGACTGCGAGGTCATCCATGTCTCTCGAGAAGGGGAGGGAGCAGGTAGAACCCGCTTCTCTCTTCCCTTCAAGCACACTATCTTGAACAACTCCCGCGACACCAACCATCATCCTGCAGGATCTACCTGCTACCATCATCGTTTCACAGGAACCACCTGCACTTTCCGAGAAAGCCCAGGGGAAACAACGGGCTAAATCCCCAATGCCACGAGAACTCGTTCTCCCATACGAGGACGTACCAATGGGCGAAATCCTGGAGGACGACAAGGACCTTGAAAGGGCCAACAAGCTCGACCTAATCGAAGGGGTGATGTTCCCCGAACCAAACCGAGCAATCCCACCAATTGGAATACTCATCATTGGCGAGGGAATTGATGCTCAGGGGGTACAAACCCTGTTTGTCCGCACCGAAGGCAACCTGTACGCCTTCCAAGATGTCGCATGCCAGAAGGCGCTCAAGAATATCCACATGGGAATACCACCACCCCTCGGGCAAAGGAGAATGCTGGTGATGTGCGCCAAAATGATGGACGGGGTCATGGGCCCCATTACACTTTACAATATGGCGAATGAGTTGCGTGACCTCTTCCGAGTCGCCTACAACGAGCCACAGGAGAGGGCCCCGGTGCTCAAAAAGGTTCTCAACCTGATGACCTACCTGAATCTGTGGAGGTGTCAGAAGAACCTCCCCGCCAACGAGGTGATTCGTGCGGCCTGAGGATGTGGAGGCCACCAGCGTGGTGCGCCACGAAGAACAAGGAACAAAAGGTTGCATTGCACGAGAAATATCTCCATGACAAGGAGGGGAGCCTCCGAGCCACACAAGAGCCAGAGCAAGGCTCATCCAACACAAGGGAGCCTGTGCGGTCCGGGGATGACGAACCCCCCAAATTACTTGCTCACGTAACCGACCATCTGGTTGGGGCTGAACCACCCACATATGACCCTCAACTGGGCCCTTCCACTCATGAACCTTCGGGTTCAAACAATGTCGCACCGACGCTACTCTATCGCGTCACTGATCACCCGAGCAGGACCACCACGTCCTCATCCTCATCAGCTGGAGCGTCGCTCCGTCCTATCCGCCTTGAGGGAAAGAAACCCTACATGCCCAAGGAAGCGCCCTCATTGAGCGCCCCTACACACGAGTGGGTCGACTTCATCGACCGAATCCAAAACTCCAACCCGATTAATTCGGTAAGGAGATTATTCCCCAGCGCAGTCAGCTTACTGTCAGTGCCCGACAACCCTGATTCGGACTTCAAACATCCCCTTGCACGTCGCGTGTGAGGTTTCCTCATCATGGAGCGGTTGGCTCCCATCGCCTTGTATGCTCACAGCCAAAACGTGTGGGTCCAGGGGCTTGTTTGTCTATTACTTGTACCTGGGAGGTACCGTGACTTCATCAGATGGGCAGATATCATGCCTGCCGCAGGACAGAGGGCCAGATGGGCTGGCGAATTCACCAAAAATGTCAGACCCGCTGAAATCGCGGCGTACCTCGCGGCCAATGGCATCAGCTACCACGAGGCCGACAATGCCGTCTCCTGGGCACGAGCAACCACTCATGAAATACTTGAGCATGTCGAGAATGGGGGAACCCTCGCCGATCCCAGGGTCCGGGCTGCATTCGCACCCATCCAGGGTGATCTAGCATTGCCCATGGATGACGAGGCGCCCTCTCGATCACTTGAGTGGTATGAGCAACAAGCGGTCGACCTTGGGGTCACAATGGAGGAGGTCCCTCTGGCTCAACTTCATGGTGCTATTAGCATCGAGTACGATGGGCGGTCCATGTTTTCAAGAGCAGCCGCTCACTATGACTTGCCGGTAGTCGTGCAATCAGAGACCGTCGAGGAGGGCAAGGTTAGTATGGACGAGGACCCGTCCCGTATGTAAAGCATATGCGTCGTTCTGAGTGGGCATAACCCCATCATGTCTCACGGTGAGAGGGACTGAACTCCCCTCACGAATATTTGGTCGTGTCTTTGTGGACTATATTTCATTTCATCACTACATGTACTCTAATCGATTTCATCACACGTATATACCATCTTTTTATTGAATTTATTTTGTGACTATTCCGATCTGAGCCTACTATCGGCTCATAAAGGGGGAGGGTGTAAGGGCCTAATGCCCATATATCAGGATGACAGGCTAACGGCCCTTAGATTAGTACCATAGGGGCTTAAGGCCCAGATAGAGTAATGGTGCTTTGCACCGCATGTTGCGACAGCCGTCGGAGGACAGACAGCGCGATTGGCAATACCATGGCGCATGTGATATGTGAATCACATGTGCCCATAGAATACATATAAGGTGGACTGTCGCTAAGACAGCCTGCATAATACTTTTTGTACTTTCTGTATTGCAGTGAATTGAATACCGATTCATGTTATTGCGCGATCTAAGTACTAACGGTATTAACAACGTTACAGTTACAATGTCCAAGGTTGACCTGAAAATAAGATTCCAAAACTTGCATTGGAGTTAGTACTTGACTATCATGCACTTGACATCAAGATAAGTTGTGATAGGAGGTATCAGTCATGTAGTGGCAATGTATAAAAATGAACATGGGATAAAGCCCCTACATTGTCTCTTCTTCTTTTGCAAACTATCAAGCAGATGATTGGAATCTTGAATGGATCCTTCATAAGGTCTATTTTCTTTATTTCTTTGGCCATACTCATTGATAAAGTCCTGGCCATAATGCATGACATATGACTCTTTTTCTGCATGTGCTGCATTGGCAAATGCATGACTAAGAGCTTCATGATCTGTTACTTCTCCACTCCTGGGTCAATTTCTCCATAGGCTTGAAGAGGGATTACATCTAGATATTTATAATCAAGAGGTTGTGTAATCCCACCTACATCATGTCAAATCATACACACCTTCATCTTGATAGGCTTCATCCTCTGTTTCTTTGTCTTTTTCAACTTGAGTATTTGCTTGTTAAATAAATAATCTTTCTAAATTTATTTAATATCACTTACCATCATCCTCATCATCTGCAATCCTTGTATATCCTAAATGTTCCTGCTGCAATATAGTCAAATCTTCTGCACATGTGACAGTCATCAAAAACATCTGGAACTGCATCTTCAGGTAGTAATTGAAGTTATTCCTCAGATATTGTAATTTGATGATAAAAGTCATTGTTGGCTTGAAGAAAACATAGAGGAGCATGGACACATGATCTGCTGATATTCAAGAATGCAGGATGACCTTTCCACTTGAAGGGTACCATGATGGCACATCCAGATTATGTTGATTAATCAAAACTCTTTATGGATTAAAACAATCTGGACATGAATGGAATGAAGGCTTGATAACAAGCTCACTAAACAAAGCTTCCAACATCTGGATACAAATCCATGTGTCTATATAAGACATGATGGGAAATCTCTTGAAATTATCACTGTTTGGGTGGATGACCTCTTGCTATTCACATATTCAACAGAGAAAATCCAAAAACTAAAAAATGAACTCCATCACTTATTTGACACAATTGATCTTGGAGAGCCTAATAAACTAGTTGGCCTTGAGATCACCAGAAACAGAGAAGCAGGATGGTTTATCATTCAGCAGACAAAATACATTGAGTCCATCTTACAAAAATATGGGATACAGGATGCAAACACTGTCCCTACACCCATGGACCCAAATGTGAAACTTGTCCCATCTGTTGACATTTCCACTACATCAGAATCAAATTGGAATTATGCATCCCTTATTGGATCACTCATGTATGCTGCTATTGGCACACAACCAAATAGTGCATATACAGTAAATAAACTATGTTCCTATAACAAAAATCCTGATATGCAGCATTGGACTGCAGCCAAACATATGCTGAGATATTTAAAGAACACAAAAGATTTGGGCATCACTTATTCAAAGGAAAATGCATGCACTGGATTCTATGGATATGCAGATTCCAGTTTTGCAACAAATCATTATTTGAGCTCTACACATGATAATGTCTTCTTTTATAATGGAGGTGCAATTACCTGGAGTTCAAAAAGAACCACATTACCATCACTCTCTACTGCTAATGTAGAATATTCATCAATGGCCAAAGCTGGCAAAGAAATTGTCTGGCTTTGAAATCTCTACACTGAGATTAGTTTTACACCAAAAGAGAGCACTATTTTATATGGTGACAATCAATCAGCCATTGCCATTGGCACAAATGCCTAATATCATAAACAATCAAAGTATTTTGATCTTGATAGTCTCTATCTGAGGAATAAAATTCAGCTTGAGTGGATCAAACTTATTTATTGCTGCTTTGAACATATGACTGTTGATATCCTCACAAAAGCTTTGTCATGTTGTAGGGAACTATGGTTCCCTAGGTTCATATCTGGTCATTTCTACACCAGGGACTGTCCTCCAGGATGTCTATTGCACATGCCAGTCTGTTCTTTGTTGTTGAGTACTTTCTGCTTTGTTTCACCTTTCTCTGCATGTATCCATGTTGACTTCCACATCCACTCTCTTTTGGATTTGTTTACATTGTTTTGGACTTTGTTTCTATTCATCCTTATGCATTCCTATATGTCCCTTATGCTTTATTCTACCCTTCCCATTCCTTCATGTACACTACTTCAATCTTAAGTCTTGGGTATGCCCAGACTATAAAGGATTGTTGTTAGTGTTTCAAACAATCCATTGAATTTAAACTTGATCATATTGCATTGCTTGCTTAGAAATTGTCTCCACCTACATCTGTCAACTTGTACTTTGTATTCTGTTCTTCATAATGCCTTGCCTTCACCATCATCATTGTCTTTGCCTCTTTTATTTCTTCCAATTTGTTTGCTTTTGAGTGGATCATTCTAAATACACCCAGAAAATCTTTGCTTAGCTGGAAACATCTCTCTTCTCTTTCTCCTTTTTGTCTCTTTCCTTCAGAACCTTTTTAGAAATAAATCTATCACATCCCTATCATGCTGCCAACATCCCTAGGCAACAAACTATCTTTACAACTGGAATCCACTGTGAGGGTTTTTACAAAGTCTACAAGAAGATCTCTGAGGCCTACTGTCCGGCATGTTGAGCTTGAACATTTACATGTATATGTATAGTTTCAAAATCTAAGTATCTCTGAAGATTTCCAGTTTCTAATCTCTGTCTCATCTCAGCTTGCCTGTCATAATGTTGATCACCTGCCAGTATTACAGATGTATATTTTTTGTCTTCTCTATGTCTCTTTTCTTTTCCTTTTCTTTTTCTGTTCTTGGCCCCTGGCAAGGTGTACATGTCAGCAATGGCTGGCATCTAAGCATGTGTTTATCTTTTGCTTATGGGTATATGGCATTTGATTCTTCACTTCTTCATGGACATCACATATGTCACAATCAGACTTGCCTCACACCTAGGGCATGTTGGCCCCTATGATCATTTATCTTTAGATCTGCCACACCATGCAACTATGGTATGTTCCCCTCATGATATATGCATGTATGGCTATGCTGCCACATCCTCACCAGAAGTGCATGGACAATCTATGTATCTATGATCAGTACAGTACACAAACAAATACATACTTTAGTATATAAGCCAATAGATCTCCAAGGAACTCCTTAGTCAAGTTCTCTTGGTTCTCCCCTCAGAGTTTCATAGCAAGATAGACTCCTTTCCTCACCTTTTCCTTCCCTAAGTACTTGCAACTTGCATGCTCAAACTTGCTCTCACACTTTCATCTACACCTGCACTTGACTATGACTTTGAGTGTTTCATTAGAACTTGATTTCACCTTTCTTGTCATATGTAGTACCTGGAAGTAGCACAAGTAGCCTTAATTCCTCTTGATATCTCACACATGTTTGAGGCTGACAGTGCTTGCACAAAGTACACTCACATTTCTTTGACAGGGGCTCAGTTGGTTTGGATATAGGGGCCAGAGTGGAGTGGGAAAGAAGACAGGCTGAAGCAGGTCTCCCATGCCACCATCCAGCACTCATACATGAGGCTGAAGAACTCCTCACCAACATCTTCAATGACCTTCTATTGGATGTCCCTTTGGAGGACAGAGGAGGATTGTTGTATCCAGAAGACAAGGCAGTGTGGGAACTGTTGAACAGAGACCAGTTTCCCAACTACTTGAGAGAGTTCATGCCTGCAGAGGTAGTGGAGTTGGAAAGATAGGGCTTTGAAGAAGTGAGACACCACAGGCACCATGGCAACAGATACCACACCCCCACCCCCATACCTGAAAGAATGTGCAGACATTACATTTATGTTTCTGACATCCAGTACTTATGGTATGATACTTACAACGAGTGGAATGGGATAGATGCACACTATCTCCACCCTTGATCTGTCTTATGAAAGCCCTTGTGTAAACCTTACTAGACCTTACAAAATTCATATCTCTTTTCATTTCCTGAAATGTCAGGACCTGCAAACATCACTGCCAAGCAATGGCAGCAGATGCTCAATGCCATGAACCACTATTCACAGAGGGTTCAGGAACTTGAAAACCAAAGAATGGGGCTGGACCAACAGCTTACACAGGCCCAGATTGCCATGCAGCAGGTAGTCAGTGATGGCCAAGAAGCTGTGCAAAGGACAAGAGAGCTGATGGGGCTCCTCAGCTGGATTGGAGCAGTTGGCACTGATGGGCAACCTCAACTGGGTTTCTTTAACCAAGGACAAGGAGGAGGCAGAACCTCTTCATCAAAAGTAGAGGTCTTCTTAGACCCAGGACTGTACAACAGCTCCCCAGCCAAGTTTGAAGAATGGTGGATGAAGATGAAAGCCTGGTTGGATTGCAACCCCAGGCAATTCATGCAAAGAGATGCCACCAGTGATATGGAGCCACATGGCATCAACCAAGCTTATGCCATCCTCACTCACCTAAAAGGGGTATGAGGCAGCCATTATGCAGATATGGAGCTGACAAAGCTCACCAACAGGACCAGTACCTTGATGGACTGGGACCAGTTGCAAGTTGAGATTGAAGTGGTCTTTTGGCCACAATTACAAAAAGATTTCACCTGAGATAAGCTAATGAAGCTGAAACAGGGCAAAAGGGGAATCATCAATTCCATAGCCAAATGGCTAAGTATTACCACATTGCCAGTCTTGATAACACCTCAGGGGTATACTTGCTGGAAGAGGCAATAACCTCTGAAATAAGACAAGAACTGTTCAAAGGGTGCTGCCAGATTATGGTAGAGCATACCCTGAATGAAATCAAGACTATTGGCCTTCAAATCAAGGCCTTTAGCAGATTCCAAGGAGTGGGAGGCACAAGCTCATCTACTTAAAAGACTACACAAGGCATGGCGCACATAAATGCCACCAATGAAAAGGGCAGGGCCAAGAAAGGCACTTGCTTCAATTGCAGGAAGGAGGGACACCTTTCCCATGATTGCATAAAAACCAAACTCAAGTGTCCTGAGTGTAAATTCTTGGGCAATGCCCATAAAAATAATCATTTTCACAAGAAGAGGAGTGCTTATGCCACAAAGACGAGCAATGACAAAGAAGTCAAAGACAAAGACAAGAGAGCTGGGGGGCAATTGTCTAGTGTGAATGAGAAGCCCTGGAACAATGGACAAGGATCAGATCCCTTTGCTGCAGTGCAGGGAATGAATTATGATGAAATAAAAGCTTATTTTTATGACATGAAGGACAATGAGTCCAAAATGGGAAAAGGCAAAGTGAACTGAATGGTCAGGGTGTTTGGTTCACAGAGCATCAAAATCACTTCAATTATCTAACCATTGAAGAATCCTCAGATAAAGGGGAATTTGATGATAGTTTTATTTCTTTTACTCATGATAGTCAATGCCAAGGGGCTACTCCTATGGAGTGTGGCTGGGGCTTCAAACCAGTGCTTGATTCCCCTTCACAAAAAGAAAAAAAAATTGATGACAAAGAATTCCCTAATGAAGTATGAACTTGATGCCTCCACATGAGATCTGAGATCCAGCTTGAGGTTAAAGTAGCCCAAGAAGGAAGCTGAGAGTTCAAGGAAGCAAACACCCTGCTGGACAGTGGTGCTAACTTCATTTTCATTGACAAAGTCTGGGCTGAAGAACAAGGTTTCACTATGCAACCCCTCTGATCCCCTATCCCTATCTTTAATGTTGATGGCACTAAGAACTTTGCTGGAAACATTATGCACTGGGTTGATTTGGTAATTGACTATTTAGGACATCATGAGAAGATCACAGCAGAAGTAACTGACCTCAGAAAGAACTCAGTAATACTCAAATACATATAGCTGAAGAAGCACAACCCTGAGATTAACTGGGAAATGGGTGATGTCAAGATGACATGTTGCCCTCAGAGTTGCTATCTGCTGCAGGAGCAATCAGCTTTCTTGCAATGCTGTGATAACAAAGAAAACAATACACTTGGAATGCCTATCACATTTGTGACAGGCAGAAGGTGGATCAGGATCTTGCTAAGCTGATGGATGCAAAGAAAGATCCCTGGGAGTTGGTCCCCAAATGTTATAATTTCTTGGAAAAGAAGTCAGAATGCATGCCCACATGCAAGCCCTGGGATTACACCATACATCTCAAAGACTCATTTAAGTCAAAGAAGGGCAGGCTGATTCCCCTCTCTGTCACAGAACAAGAGGAGGTTTCAGCTTTTATAGATGATCAATTATGAAAAGGGTACATATGTCCTTCAAAATCAGAAATGACATCACCAGTGTTTTTCATACCCAGAAAGGATGGGAGGAAGTGCATGGTACAAGATTATCACTACTTGAATGAGCATACAGTATGGAATAATTATCCATTACCCCTAATATCCCAGTTGGTGGATAGACTCAAAGGAGCTCAGGTTTTTACAAAGATCAATCTGAGATGGGGTTACAACAATGTTAGAGTCAAGGAGGGCAACAAATGGAAAGCAGCATTTGTAATGCATTGTGGATCTTTCAAACCTCTTGTTATGTTCTTTGGACTATGCAATTCACCCACAACCTTTCAAACGATGATGAATGAGATCTTCATTGACATGGATGATTATGTGGTGGTCTATATTGATGACATCATGATATTTATGAAATCAGATAATATAGAGGAGCACAACAAGATTGTGGAAGAAGTTCTTTGTTGACTCACTGAGCACAATCTCTTTGCCAAAGCAGAAAAGTCAATATTGTAAAGATAATTTGTTGCCTAAGATGTTGGCGGCATGATAGGGGTGCAATGGGTTCATCCCTAAAGAGGTTCTGAAGGGAAGAGACATAGAGGAGATAAGGAGGAGAGGCATTCCCAGCAAGAGAAAGGTGTTCTGGGTGTGTCCAGAACAATCCACTCAAAAGCAGATAAATTGAAAGAAGCAGAGGAGGTGGAGACAATGGCAATGGCAATGGTGAGGTGTTACAAAGTACAAAATATGAAGTACAAAGCAATAGATGTAGGTGGAGATGATTTCTAAGTGAGTGATGCAATATGATTGAGTCCAAGTTAGATTTCTTATTTGAAATGCTAACAACAATCCCTTATAGTCCAGGCACACCCAAGACTTGAGATTGAAGTAGCATATATGAAGGGATGAAAAGGGTTGTATAAGGCATAAGGGACACTTAGGAACACATAAGGATGGATAGAAATGAAGTCCAAGTCAATACAAACAAATCTGAAGAAAAGTGGAAGTGGAAGTCAAAGTGGATACATGTGGAAGAATGCAGAACAATGGCAGAACAGTGCAGAATGTACTCAATGATGAAGGGGAAAGTAGAGTGTGTGATAGACATCCTGGGAAGCAGTCCCTGGCATAGGAATAACCAGATACAAACCTAGGAAACCATAGTTCCCTACAATGTTCCAAGTCTCAGAAGTAGAGTTCCTTGGAATGATAGTATCTAAAGAAGGAATTCACATGGATGATTCCAAAGTTAAAGCAGTATTGGAATGGCCCACACCAAAGAACATCCAAGGGTCAGGAGCTTCTTGGATTTGGCCAACTTTTACTGTCATTTCATAGAAGGTTACATGCAAGTCATGAGACCACTTAATGACCTTACAAAAAAGGACACCATTCATCTGGAGTGAAAGGGAGCAAACAGCATTTGACATGCTTAAGGAAAGATTTACAACAGTGCCCATTTTGGCATATCCAGATAACGATTGTGAATTCCAGCTGAAAACCAATACCTCAGATTTCACTACAGGGGCTGTCTTATCTATGTGCAAGGATGTCAAGTGGCATCCAGTCACTTACTCCTCCCACTCAATATCACTGGAGGAACATAATTATCCTGCTGCCAACAAAGAAATGTTGAGTGTCATTCATGCCATAGAGATCTGGAGACATTATCTTGAAGGTGCTAAGCATCAGTTCAAGATCTTGAATGATCACATGAACCTTCAATGGTGCATGTAGAGGCAAGACCTCAATTGTTGCCAAGTGTGCTGGTCCCAATATCTCTCATGCTTCAATTTCTTATGGCTTCATGAGGTAGGAGCTACAATGGGAAAAGCCAACACACTCTCTAGAAGAGAGGATCATGCAGTTGGCATTGAAGAAGATAATAAGGGAGTTCTTGTAATACCCCTGGAGAAGATCTGATCTGCAATCAAGATTGCTGATGCTGGGGATGACATCACCTCCCACATTAAGAAAACCCTTGCTACACTTCAGGAAAGCAAAGTCTCCAAGCTATGCAATAAGCTGGCTCTTGAAGCAAAGGGTGGTCTCCTTTACAAGGACAGCCAAATTTATGTTTCAGACAACCTTCAAATGGAGGTCATTCATTTACATCACAACATACCCTTGATGGGTCACCCAGGACAGGAGAAGACTCTTGAACTGGTTTGATGATCTTATTTCTGGCCTAAGATGGCCACCCTTATCAAAGACTATGTATCTCAGTGCAACAAGTTTGTCCAATCTAAAGGCAGAAATACAGTACCTGCTGGAAAGTTGAACTCCTTGGAGTTACCACACATGCCTTGGGTAGGCATCAGCATGGATTTTATTATGGATCTACCCCTATCTAAAGGGTTTGACACAATCCTAGTGGTTGTTGACCAATTCTCAAAGGAGGTTGAATTCATTTCCTGTAACAAAGCTATTTTTGGTTTTAGAAACAGCCATACTTTATTTGTTTCATGTATAGAAGGATCACAGCTTGCCAAGATCCATTATCAGTGATCATGGACCTCAATTCACATCACAAGTTATGAAAGATCTATATCCCCAATTGGGCATTAAGCCAAAACCGTCCACCTCATTTCACTCACAGACTGATGGTCAGACAGAGAGGATTAACTGGGAGTTAGGCCAGTATTTATGCCTTTATGTTTCAGAAAATGAAGTGGATTGGGCCAAATGGTTGCCCCTAGCACAGTTCACTTACAACAACAAAGAGCAGAGCTCAACCAAATTTTCTCCTTTCTCTATCACCCACTCTGATGCACCTGACATGGGAGTTAAACCTCAGGCCTCTTCATCAAAAGCTCCTTTGGCTGACATCATGGCAGATCAGCTTGCCAAAGTTTATGAAAACCTTCATTCAGCTTAGGACTGAATGAAAAAGTATGCAGATCAGAAGCAATCCAATGCTCCTGCTTATGCAATAGGCAATCACATATGGTTGTCTACCAAGAATTTGAAATTGCCTTGGAAGTCATGAAACACTGGATTGGACCTTATGAGATCATAAAGCTTATGGGTTTCAATGTGGTCAAGCTGTGCTTGCCATCTTCTATGAGGATTCATCCTGTTATTAATGTTTCATGACTTAAGCAATATTGGGAAAGACTGACCAGGGAGATTGTGTCTCACTCTGGTCCAACTCTCATCACTGAAGACAGGGACATGGAGTATGAAGTTGAATATATTGTTGAGTCATGGTGGAAAGGCTGCCACTTGGAGTATTTGGTATACTGGACTGGTTATGATGACTCAGAATGCACCTGGGAGCTGGCCAGCAACCTCACTCATACCAAAGAGGCAATTGATGAGTATCACACTTCTCACCCCTCTGTGCCATGAAAGTTGCAGATGGGTTACATTTTTGTGGACTTTTCTCTCCCTATGAGAACATCACAGAACCTTCATGGATTCCCTTCAATCACCTGGAAGTTGATCTTTAGGAAGGGGGTAGTGTTACAGATGTACATTTTTCACCTTCTCTATGTCTCTTTTCTGTTCCTTTTCTTTTTCTGTTTTTGGCCCTTGACAGGGCATACATGTTGGCAACAGCTGACATCTAAGCATATGTTTATCTTTCACTTATGAGTATATGGACCCATTTGATTCTTCACTTCTTCATGGACATCACATACATATGTCATGATTGGACTCACCTCATGCCTAGGGCATGTTCGCTCCTATGATCATTTATCTTTAGATCTGTCATACCATGCAACTATGGTATGTTCCCCTCATGATATATGCATGTATGGCTATGCTGCCACATCCTCACTGGATGCACATGGACAATCTATCTACAATCAGTACAGTACATGGACAAATATGTACTTTAGTATATAAGCTAATAGATCCCCAAGGAACTCCTCAGTTGAGTTCTCTTGGTTCTCCCCTCAGAGTTCCATAGCAAGATAGACTCCTTTCCTCACCTTTTCCTTCCTCAAGTATTTGCAACTTGTATGCTCAAACTTGCTCTCACACTTTTATCTACACCTGCATTTGACTATGACTTTGAGTGTTTCAGCCAGAGTATTCCTTGTCATCAGATTTAACTCCCCTATCCCATTTAGGTATTGATTGCCCTGTTGATCCAGCTCTAGACCATTTGGTGAAACACTCAGAGCCATAGTCTGGTGTCTGGTGTGGGCAAAAGTGTGAGATAAAAGTGTGAGCATCCAAGATGCAGATACTCAGGAAGAGGAAAGATATGAAAAGAAGTCTATCTTGCTATGGAATTCTTAGGGGAGAACCAAGAGAACTCGACTGAGGAGTTCCTTGGGGATCTATTGGCTTATATACTATTTTACATGTTTGTCTGTATACTATACAGATCATAGATAAAGTGTCCATGCACATCCAGTGAGGATATGGCAGCATAGCCATACATGCATAGATCATGAGGAGAACATACCATAGGTGCATGGTGTGGCAGATCTAAAGATAAATAATCATAGGGGCCAACATGCCCTAGGTATGAGGTGAGTCTGATTGTGACATATGTGATGTCCATGAAGGGAATCAAAAGGTGAAAGCACAGTCTGTAAGTCTGTGAAGAAGTGAAGGATCAAATGGGGCCATATACCCATAAGCAAAAGATAAACATATGTATGCTTAGATGTCAGCTGTTGCCAACATGTATACCCCATCAGGGGTCAAGAATGGAAAAAGAAAAGAAAACATAAAGAAGGTGAAAAATGCATCTGTAACATTTGGAGCTGTTGGACTTGATGTCACTGTTTCAGTTGGGTGTGATCCTAGTCCCCATGATTCCACACCTCAGACACCTCCAGCTCCAACTTCTCCTACTTGCTCTAGTCTTGGCAATAATCATATAGTCCCCTCAGGCATTTCCAGTACTAGCACAATTGCAATGCTGGAAGGCCATTCACCGGGGGTGACATGTTTGACCCTTCTGGAAGTACCTCCAGAAGTTCCAAGTTTCAGTGCATTTGCTATTCCTGGAGGTTTCATCCATTCCTCACCTCTGTAGAATATTCCCTCACAACCACTTCACCTTTTGCCTTTAACCCTTTCTTTGGCAGAAGAAAGAGGGGGACCCACTTTGCACACCACTTGTCTCACCCAATACTCTGCCTGCAGACAACATGCCTCTTGCCAAGGAACCACTCCCTGCTGAAATCTTACCATCTCCATTGCCTTTATCCTTGTGCCCTTTCCACTCCCTTCTTCATCATCCTCTTCATCATCTGCTTCTTCATCTCATAGTTCTACCCTTTCTTTGTCCTTTCTCTTTGAACCTACCCATGCTTTAAATCCTCCACCTATTCCATTTTCTGCTTCCAATCCACTCCCTCCTATTTGTCCTCTATTGCTCCAACAGAATTCTCTGATGGCAAATCCCTAGTTCCAGATGTCTCTCTGAGGAACCCAAAATGTGCCCAAATTTGATGAGAAGACTCCATCTCATTTTCTGTGCTACCTTGAGGACATTAAGTTCCTGAGTACTGCTGCTGGACTAACTGCTCACCAACAGATTAAGGCTGTGATTTGTTATGCAGATCTTGATGAGGCTGAGGTTTGGAAAACCTTACCTGAGGCATCTTCTGTGAATCCTGACTGGGATGCATTGTCACCACAGTTAAAACATTGTGAAACACTCAAAGCTGTAGTCTGGTATTGGCATAAGACAAAAGTATGAGAATAAGTGTGAGCATGCAGATGTGTTACGATTGACCCCTATTCTTTTTCTCCTTACTCATCGTTGGCCTTACCCGGTGTTTCCACTTTGATAGAGTGCTCTAGAACATGCAACATGTTCGTCGCACACCTTTATCTTGTTATCTTTGCTTCTTTCTTCTTTTTGAATATTCTTCGCTTAGTCATAGTTATTCCATGACCTTCTATGACTTTCCATTGCGCAGTATATAAGCTCTAGTACCTTGTCTCTTGTACCCTAGCTTAGTTCTGCTCAATCTTACCTCGTTCCTCTTTGTCCCCTCACCGTAACTCGCTGCTACCCCTTCGGTAGGCAGACTTACACTCGAACCACCTGCTATATGTCCTAGCAGGCAGAACCCTTGACCCTATAGGGCAAGTACTTCATTGTTACCTCGAACCCTTGACCCTACGTCCTAGTTCTTTGAGCCTACGCTCGTTCCTACCTGGACCAAGCATAACAAGATGCAGGTACTTGAAGGGAGGAAAAGATATGGAAAGTAGTCTATCTTGCTCAGAACTCTGAGGGGAGAACCAAGAGAACTCAACTGAGGAGTGCCTTGGGAATCTATAGGTTTATATACTATTTTACATGTTTGTCCAGGTTGTATATAGATTGTAGATAAAGTATCCATGCACATCTGGTGGGGATGTGGCAACATAGCCATACATCCATAGGAGGTGAGGGAAACATACTGATACCACAAGACATGGCAGATCTAAAGATAAATGATTATAGGGGCCAACATGCCCTAGGCATGAGGCAAGTCCAATTGTGACATATATGATGTCCATGAAAGGAATCAAAAGATAAAAGCATGATCTGTGAGTCTGTGAAGAAGTGAAAGATCAAATGGGCCCATATACCCATAAGCAAAAGATGAACATATGCTTAGATGCCAGCCATTGCCAACACATACACCCTTTCAGGAG
>JBBPUI010000675.1:0-16983 GCA_038094615.1 Heimioporus aff. retisporus
CGAGAAGCAACCATCCGACCAAGTAGTCGACGCCAGTCCTGGTGGTCTCACCTTGGAGGAGGGTATGTCATTTTGTCCTTGCGCATGGTGTGTAGGTTTCATACGTGTGTAGGCACCGCCGGTGGGCTCGGTCGTCATCTCGGTGTCACGTCCTGCACGCTCCTCATCGTCGGACGGATCATCGGTACCGGTATTTTCTCGACGCCATCGTCCATCTTGAGCGGGGTCGGCTCCGTCGGGGCCTCGCTCATGCTCTGGGTGGCCGGTTTCGTGCTGTCGTTCTGCGGTCTGTTCATCTGGCTCGAGTTCGGGACCATGTTCCCGCGGAGCGGGGGTGAAAAGGTCTATCTCGAGATCGTTTATCAAAAACCAAAGTATCTCGTCACGGTCTTGTTCGCTGCGAACGCGATCCTGTTGGGGTTTACCGCGAGCGGGTGTATCGTGAGTGCAAACCCGTGTGTGGCCGTGGCGCTGACAGTTGTGTGGCAGGTCTTTGCGAGCAAGCGAGTCGTCCCGGACACGTTTTTACCGGTGGGATTGTGCTGATGTATCTCTAGCATCCTCGTTTCGGCAGGCAAGGTCGCCACGACGTGGTCTGAACGTGGCATCGCTCTCGCAGGTATACATCCCCGAATGTTGTTCTGCATGTAGCACGATTAGATCTACCTTTCAGTCATCTTCTTTGTGACCATCCTCCACGGTTTGACGCCACGCCTTGGCATACAGATCATGAACGTGCGCATATAGTCCTATTTTAGTCCTTTCGTGCTCTCTCACGAGTTGGCATTTTCCAGTTCTTGACCATCTTCAAGATCGCCATCCTCATCTTTATCGTCGTCACCGGTTGGGTCGTCTTATCAGGGAAGACGCACATCGTTGATCCGGAAGCCCACTTTCAAAATGCGTTTGCGGGTAGCTCCCACAGCGGTGGCGACGTACGTATCGCGTGCATTTGAGGTGAACGCATACCGACGATATACATTCGAACAGTACGCGACCGCCATGTTCAAGGTCTTGAACGCCTATTCCGGTTGGTCAAACGTCAACTACGTGCTCAACAACGTCCGAAACCCCGTCCGGACGCTCAAGATTGCCGGCCCGCTCGGACTGGGCATCTGCGCGGCGCTCTACCTTTTCGCCAACATCGCGTATTTCAGTGCGGCTTCCAAAGTGCGTCCCCACGTTCGCCATCGGGGATGGACGGTCGAACGGTGCTTGCGATAGGCCCAGATCAAGGCATCTGGGATTACGGTGGCCGCGTTGTTTTCCAAAAACGTGTTTGGGAGCCGTGCAGAGCGTGCGTTGAGTGCCTTTGTTGCCCTCAGGCAAGTCATGCGATCTGTCTTGTTTTCAAGTAAATTGGTTTGACTGACGCATGTTGTTGGTTGTATGAATTGGGCACGCAGTGCGCTAGGTGTGAGTGTGGACCTATTCGTCGTTTGTGCATGCTACTAATACTGGATTAGAACGTCATCACCGTTGTATGTGCTATTGCCTGTTTGTGGGCGTTTGTGCTGAGAAACATGATTAGACCTTTGCTGCATCCCGCGTCAACCAAGGCAAGCTGCTTCACCAGGGCTTGAACGTAACATGACTTCTTTTCGAATAGAACTTGCAAAGGAGGGCATCCCTCTCCCATTCGGAAGCAAGTTCTGGGCATCAAATTGGCCCACTGGAAAGTCTCCTTTACCCGGGCTGATCATTCATTTGATCCCTTCGGTAATTAGATCTGTCAATCGTGTGTGGACATACTGAACATTAAAAAGGTTATCGTCATTATTGCGCCGCCTATGAACGTCGTATATCCCTTCATTTTGGATGTCGAAGGATACCCTTCTCAGATCATCAACTTTTTCATCGTCATCGTATGTTTCCGCTGATCTTATTCGTTCATTGAGTACAAACTGTGCTGTGTAGGGTCTGTTTTGGTTACGTTGGAAAAGGCCTGATATCTCTAGACCGTTCAAGGGTAAGTCGGGTCTTTGCGAGGAGAAAACCTTGGCACACGTTTCTTCCAGTCTGGTGGCCCTTGGCGGCGCTCTATTTCGTGGCAGCAGTTTTCCGTACGTTATTTTTCCCAGGGGTCATGTCGTGGATTGCTCATGTACAACCGTGGACAGTCATAATCGCGCCATATATACCTCCCAAGAACGGCGTCGGCGATACGCCGCCTCTGCCGTACTACCTGTACGTCCCCCCACGCGTTCCGTGTACGCATGCTGAATGTAGTCTACGACAGGTACTGCCTGGTCGGTATTGGGGTCCTGCTTGCCGGTGTGGTGTGGTGGGCCGGGTGGCGCATCCTGCTCCCGAAGGTGTTTGGATACGAGCTCGTGCCGTACAAGGAGACCCTCGAGGACGGGACGGTGGTGACGTCGGTACGTGATACGCATAAACGAAGGGTCTGTCTGACTGTCTTGGTAGTTTTCACGCCGCGGCAAGTCATAGGTTTCTTGACGCTACGACGAGTGTATGTGTTGGAATCCCTCGGAGGGTTGTGTAACAGAGCACAACACAACGAAGTAGATTGTGAGCATGAATTAGATTTTTTTAATCGTCCATTGCTCTTCGACCGTCAACTTGAAGTGAGTAATACCCACTTACTCGGACCGTAATCGAGTATCATTCGGTTTCCAATCACATCCAAGCTTGGCATTCGACGGCCTCCGCCTAGGAAATATACATATCCATATCACGATCGATGCCTCACCGTGGAGATGAGGCGGGCGCGATGCGCGGCCGAGATTCTATTGTTGTGCCTTGTGCCATCCTATCGGTACCGGCCCATCTTCTCGACACGCTGTTTTAAGCGGTGTGGGCTCTGTCGGGGTTATACTTCAAGTGGTTATCGTTTCCGCGCTAGCCCTTGGGCATCGTGCAGGGTCTGTTTTGAACGCTTGTTTCTTCGGGCCGGTCTCGACCTAGGTTGTTTCTGACCCCACGCGCCATCCCCGTTTGGCTTCTTAAATCGATAGTTTCTTCTGCATATCCATAAGTACGTTTGTCCGTCTTCTTTCATGGCGGTATTTTATCCCACGCTTTCTTCTTTCCTTTTGGTGATGCTTCTGATCCATCAGAGTGGCAGACGTACCTCCCCGTTGCCTCCGGCTGGTCCACCATTTGTTCGTATTTCACCGTTCTGGCTTGATCCTACCTTGACATTCATTCATGCTCCGGTACATCAGCGGAGCATACGGGCCTAGTGCCCCATATACCAGTCATTCTCCATTCCAAGATGAGGGTTGCACGTAACTTAGATGATTACATTATCTTCTACCCCGACCGAATCCTTATTCTCCTGACTGTCTTCGTGACGACGCACGCCTGCCTTTCGCGGCAGCTTCTCTTCGGCTTTCTTTCTTACCTCGTTTCCCTTCGGTGATGCTTGTAGCACATTGATCTCATTCCCTCCCCGTCGGCTGTCTTGTCTATGCACCGCCGCCTTCCGCGGCAACTTTTCCTTGTTCACATCCCCCACCTGCTTTTCCTTTTCCTTTGACGATTCTTCGGGACCAGCATGAGGGTGGGATGGATGGTTTTCGTTCTCGTCTGGTTTGCCTTCTTCCAGATGCGCTCCCATCTTCCGTGGCAATCTTTCTTTCCCCGGGACCGCCCGATCGGCCCCCTCCTTAGACCATCCTTCTGAAATGTCGGCAGGAGCGTGGGACGGGCGTTCCTCGCTCCCGTCTAGTTTCCAGTCTTCCAGAGAAACCTGCACGATCCGTGGCAATCTTTCTTCGCCCAGGACCTCCTGTATTCCCTCCTCCGACGATCCTTCGGGATCACCAGCATGAACGTAGGATCGACGTTCCTTGTTCTCGTCCGGTTTGTCGTCATCCAGATGCACCACTATCTTTCGTGGCAACTTTTCTTTGCCTGGGGCCGCTTGATTGCCCTCATCCTTAGATGACTTATCTGGAGTGTCAGCATGAGCGTGGGACGGACGTCCCTCGTTCCCGTTCTCGTTCTCGTCTAGGTCTAGTTTCCAGTCTCCCAGAGGAACCCGCGTAATCCGTGGCAATCTTTCTTTGCTCAGGACCTCCTGCATTCCCTCTTCCCTTGATGGCCCTTCGGGATCATCGGTATAGAAGTGGGATGGACGCTCCTCGCTCTCGTCTGGTTTGCCGTTTTCAGGATGTATCCCCATCTTCCGTGGCAGCCTTTCTTTTCCCAGGACCTCCTGCTCTGATGTTTGTCACCCTTGTTCGATCCGCTGTATTCGTTACGTACCTCTGCAATCATGGGCGACTCCTGACCGTCATCCCACCCCGGCTCTCTCGATGATTCGTGTGCATCAGTGATAGGCTGTGCTTGTACATGCTTGGCATTCTCGCTTACGTTGCCCTCTGGTTCTGCAGTCGAATCCTGGTGACTACCCTGTATCTGTCGTTCTGCTGTTACCGTTAATGCTTGCCCGTTGGTCGTAGAGGGCTGAAAGACGCTTTCTGTCAACCAGACAAACACCTCGAAGGGAGTCCGTACCTGCGGGACCTGGTTGACGATAGGTAACCCATTCCTGTCCGTGGCAGTCGGAGCCTGAGGGTTGACGATTGGTGCATCTAGATCGCCGTTCACGCGAGAATTCCGTTTGAACACTTTTCTAGTCGACCATTTACATCAATACACTCCTGGTTTACGATAGAGAGAACCTACCCGAACGCAGTTTGCACGGACGAGATCCTCTTCCGAACCCAACGCTGCGAATTTCACGCTAGGAGGCATTGCGAGGCAGGTTAAACAGCGTGGAGGGACGCACCGTGCCGCGTTCGATGCGCCCTGCTAGGCCAGACCGCTGCCGGGCGTCCCTCAGACCAGTTTCGGGCACGGCGCCGATGCCATCGTACGAACGGCCCGTTTTTCCCGCCGCCGTCGTGGCATCCAGTGTAACGGGTGCGCGCTCTGGCATTATCCTCGGTCCAAGGCGGGCACTTTTCTTAAATGTCTCGGGGAACCGAGCAGGGCCCACTGGGCACACAGACGTATCTTTTATACCCTTGGCATGATGCGCCCGGCGTGGGAACGTGATGATGCGTTAGGGATCACTATTATTGATGGACCGCCAGCATCTTGAAAACCGCTGGGCCGGACGCATTTGCTTTTAACAGCCGCTAAACGCCCAGCACAATATGCACTTACTGGGGGTTACCGCGGAAACGCTCTGGACTCCAAGTTCCTTTGGCAAGAAATGCTCAGTGATGAAGGCATGTTATTAGCATTCTGTGAGGCTCTTTCTCAAGTGACGCGGCTACTGGCAGTGGGATGTACTTGCGGAAACGTCTCGAAGGGGCAGGTTTATACAGATCTAATTCCATTCCACGCAACGGAAAATGAAATCTACTCAGGCAACAACTAGATCGAAGGTCGAAGATATCGCTACGCGAAGCACAACAAACAGACTATGTGTGTTGGAATACAGACCGTCTACTTTTTGTTACTTACCTACTTTCGTGTTTCTACATTACCATATCTGGACACTCGTTTACCTTGGCACTCCGCTCGCCACCACACAACACCTTGTGATTGCGATAGGCCACCGAATGTATCCAGACACGTCAACAATACACAGGACAGTACGGCTTAGTACCCCTGACGCTCTGACCACTCGTCCTGATCTCTTCCGGCGTCAGACCAATGGCGCAATTTCAAGTGCATTGTCACACACACACAGTCGCGGCTGGGTGTGATCGCGCATGACACCATAATGATGCGTCGTCACCCTCTCAAAAAAAAAACGGCTCTACGGTCTTCAATCCCAAGCGTTTCAAGTGGACCAGGAAGGTGGACCGAACCCTCCTCCCCACTCTCCCTGACATCCACGACCGTACTATGACATGCCCCATGATATCGACGGTCACCTTTCGGATGTGAGAACGGCGATCGAGGCCGCGGGTTTGAGGGAGGGGCATGATCTCACTGGCGGCCGAGAGTGCGCCTACCGATTCGGATCCGCGTTCTTTCCGTCGGAAAGCAGCCATTGGTACGACACTCGCTCTTCGACACTGTTGTTACTCACCCACTCCTCCCGTCGCCAGGATCCCCAGGTAAGATCTCGAACAGGATGTGATCCTCACCTTTGGCCGCTCAGACCTCGGCTGGCGGTGCGTTTTGGACAGCACAGACGAAAAAAGTGCATCATGTCTCTGTTTGATCTCAGATCTGGCGCGCCGTCGGGTTACGCACGGAGACGCACGAAGCCCGCGGGTTCGCCTAGAAAGTTCAAGACCGCGCGCCCACTCATTCATACTCCGTGAGATAGCATCATCCTTTGTTGTTTCATCGTCCTCGCCATCACCTTCATACCGTGATCTATCAACCTATCTCCTGAAGGTTCGGCTCCAACTATCCCCGCGTTAGCGACTGCAAAGTCACAAGAGGGGGAGGGGGGAGGGGAGGGAAGGAAGGGGAATAGATGTTGACCCAGCGTTGATTAGATGCGTGTTCCCTTTTTCTACCTTTTTTCTATGATGCCCTCTGAACGCATGCAAACAGCGGCTCGTGCGTGCAATGTCATGATGTGCAACTCGCCGAAAGTGAAGTGGCATATCGCGGGTGCTTACCACGAGGGAGTCACAGCCTATGATTAAAGGACGATCTTTGATTCCATCCGATGATCATCTTAATGTCGTCGAACGCTCAGAACCTGCCTGTCCATTTGCAAGTCCGTGCACAGGGGAAAACCCATGTAGTTAGGTATACTGTTCGCCCAGCGATTGTGTCGCCTGTTGGCATGTCTCATATGTGTTCATGCGAGCCTGCGCAAGTCTAGCACGGTCTTCAAGTACATGTCAACCAACACCATTCATAGCTCCGCCAAATCATTAGACGGGCTGCGGCGGTCATCAAGGGAAGTCGTACCTTCATCGACATTTTTGATGTGACTTCCCTCGGTCACGCCGTAAGACGGTCATGACTTCCATGGATTAGCTTATAACATGGACCATTCGTCCGTTACTTTCCAGATTCACCCAGCTTCTGTGCGATATCTCAACCCCGAGTCCATGTCTTCTGCACTTCAACTCGCCGTTGAAAACATTATACTCAACAACTATGTCACTCGTATGGTGATTTATCTTCCCACTTTTCTGCTGTTTACCATGCATTCTCTAGTCATGATAATCATTGCCGTTGGATATAATTACAGTGCGTAATGCACTTCTGCTTCCATACCTGAATGGTGCTTGAACTACTACCACAAAATTAGTTCTTACAATTCCGGATGAAGTAGGTCCACATTTTTCATGCTACTATTCTATAAATGACTCAATCCTTTGCAGATCGAATATATTTGGGTTAGCAGATGATGCTGCCCAACTGATCGCATGGCTCACATCATTGTAGAACAAACCCTGGACACGCGTCTCTACATTGTTTGTTATCGTGTGCATCTCGGATCTTTCCATTAGTCTGTAATAACACCTAATCTAGGTTCGTTATTGTGGTCTGATTGAATGCATGTATGCACATCGCTGGAATAATGTGATTGGGTTGCTGATCAGTTCATTAGGTTAAATGGCTTTTGTATGTTTAAAGCCACAAGATTTCAAGATTACTGACCTGACTTGGAGCACATTTACAGTGGGGAGTTCCTTCTTCTCTGGTTCGAAAAAGGTGATATTCCACACCCATTATGGTGCTGATCAATAGGTATGCTTAACCTGAGTAGACGTAAGTAATTTCAACCTCCTTCTGGTTAATTAATGGGCTTTCCATGGGATTACAATGATCCAATAGCTGTAGGTACAATCACTCAGTGTCCCTTATATTCTTTCACTCTAAGGGCATAAGGTCATATTGCAAATATTTTTGCCAATTGTTCTGGAACTCTTTTCCTAGCTGCTGCTGAATGTGAGGTTTTACATACTGTATGTTCAGCTCTGGTGTGTGGCTCACATCTGCAGATGCAGTGGCAATGATCCTACGTGTCTGGGCATTGTACAACCAGTCAGGGATCATCCTTCAAACTCTTCTCATGATATACACCATTGAGATCATAGTACATGTGGTCTGCAATATTGTATGTTTCATGAGAGATTATGGTATGTGCACCACAGATCCATGTCATGCATATCACATCACAGGTTGCACAGGTACTGCTCAAATACTTGATCTGATGTTTTGCACACTGCCACCCTCTCCCTTTGTTCTGACTCTACTGTTAGACATTTCCAAAATTGTGCTTGGCACACTCATGTGTCTGCTTGTCATAACCCACTTCATCTGGAGCTCGCTTCAAATGTACAGGGCAATAAGGCATATCCATCTGAGCTGTTATGTGAACCTGCTTGTAGGAGAAGGAATGGTATACTTTCTTGTGTATGTCCACCTCATTCCACATCCAAGTCTGATGCAGCCTGTGCTGAATCAATCAAATAGTGTTCTGTTGAGGGCATTGTTGGGGGTGCTGCTTAACAGAGGAAATTTTCAGTTTTCAGACCAGAATCAATTCCTGGTTGGAATAATTCAATATGTGCCCATGTATACATTGGTTCCCTGGTTCATCTTGAACCTGCGAAAGCTGTATGCAAGTGACCTTCGAGGTAGATGCGGGAGCCAACTTGACACGGCATTTGGACTGTCGGCGGGATCGGACCCCAATGGCGCTGTCAGTGTGATCATGTTCGCAGATGGGCCACAGAACGAGGAGGGACAGGGGGAAGAGATCCAGATGGGGGGGCGGGGGGACGAGATCCGGATGGAGGAACGGGAGTGTGTGGGAGTGTGACAAGGATGGAGCTGAGATAGGTATTACTGGTCGATGCATTGCAGGGACGCTGTGACATATTATTTATGTATATGTTTTGGAGATGGGTACGGCTCGGGATGCGATTGTTATGATATTGCTGAAAGTGGACATGACGTCTCTAGTACTATTGTATGGCATTGAGAGAAATCATTCCAGCCTTTACAGGCATCCCAGGAAGGCTGTCTGCGAGCGAAAGAGACACGAGAAAGTGGATGTCTCTTTGATGTTTTGTCCGAGGCTTTACTGAATTACTGACAGAGGTGAATGGAACCGATATGGTCACGGTCTCCACCTTCGCTGACCGTTGTACTCCCCACCTTTCGTACTCTTACACCTGTCGCTTCTTTGTCCTTGCCGCCACCTCACTCCTTTAACTATCAGCCCATTCCCAAGACTGCTTTGGCTCCAACCGCCAGTGCTTCCCGTGTTCCCGACCGCGCCGCCGTAGTTGATGAGGAAGAGATCCCGATCGAACTCCAACTGGATGCCTGTTACGGCTTCGTTCCCGCGTGATCTTATCTGAACGCGTGATTGGGACTAACATAAGTATTGTCAGAGTGCACAATCAAAATCGAGTAGTGTATCGCGAGTACTTACTTGTCGCATAGAGGTCCGTGTCACGTATCAAATGTGTCTGTCCATCGACGAAGGACGGGGATCGTACCGCATAGCAATGTAAAAAAAAAAAGTGCCGGCAGGACCCGGAAATAGGACCTGGTGACCCAGCTCGGTCTGTGGGGATGTATTGTGCCATGCGATTCCATTGATTGCATCCTGATGATAAAATGCCTCCTTATACCAACCCACCTTGTCATCGCTGCCTACTCCCTTCGAGTGCTATAGTTGTTAGTTCACATAAACGGTCCTGGAGGACAGCAGTCAAGCCCACTGATGAAGGCCAACGCAGGGTCGAAACCACATATTAGCGACGGCGTGTCTCGGGCGAGGAGCGACGGGGTGAAGGACCGAAGTCAGTTGATTTCGAGACCAAAGACGCCGGTAGTGCAGGTTATCATATGGTAAACGAGGAAGACGAGATAAGAGAAGAGGAGAAAGGAGCGCATACTAGTTCTAAAGCGAGAGCGTTTAACCACAACATACGCATTTTCATCAACTTTACCTACGATCAATAGAATCCCTCCTTTCTGTTCGTTTGCTTGCTTCGAACAACGCTTGTGGTAGCCGGGTCGGGTTTAGCCGAACGATGACGACGCGTTTCGAACGAAGGGCGGGCGTTACTCTTTGTAGCTCATTGTCTGTCGGTGTGCGGTCGTCGTTGTTCTGAGACGCGCCCGCCTGGCGTCTGCCCGTTCGATTCCGCTCGAACCTGAGCTCTGAGCATCGCTCAGAAGCCGCACGTTCCGCTAGCGTGACCGCGTTCGCTTTGCCATGAGTGGGAAGTTGGGGGAGCGACGCCGCGTATCACACGATAGATGTAAATCCGCGTCGTGATCCGTGCGATCGTTTGCCACGAGTTCTTTGTATACTAGTGCGAACGATCGCGCCATAGTTTTTGATTATCACCACAGCAGCCACAGTGCCCAAACAATGCCACACAGCCGTCTCTGTCATCCAAGGGAAGAGCGAGCGCTGCCACGTGAGATACCGTCACACGCCACCTCCGAGCCTGTGACTCCACCGACGATCAGCTTGTCGCTTCCAACGTCTGACCCCAAGCATAGACACATTCTCGACGGACCTTGCACTGGCTCGGTGCAAAGAACATGCGAGCCCGTCCCTTCAAACTATTTCGACACTCTCAGCACCTCCCCTCCCTCCCGCTGCCCCACCAATCCACACTCCCCAACACAGAACCGCGCTCACAGGATCTTAACTTGTTCCACCGGTCGACGGGGTCGTACACCCATTGTACCTCGGCCGCTGTGTCAGCCCCTCGTGCCTCAAATGCCCTTGCTCCCCGTGTTTTCGACGGTGCCGCTGGCCACTATCACCTGTCCTTCGACCATTACCTCCTGTCACTCATCTGATAGGTTTATCCCCTCTCTTTATTTTTCTTTCCCTCTCTTACCTTTTTCTGCGTTCCCAGATACCCGCTGCGCATGAGGTCCAACAACACCTTGTATTCATCCAGGCCCGGAACAGGGTAAACCACTACCTCAACCAGTGTGACAAAGGGGTCCTCGCGTTCGCTCTTCGCATTTCCTTGTCGATTCTGACTCTGACAGCTCTCAAGGTATCAGGTGCTGAACATGTTTGAACAATACCCCTAGGTGTCAAAGACCTTCGCCATTGGTACCATCCTGCTCGTCGCCCTCTTCCACTTTGTCAACCCCCCTGCCGTGCTGGCCTCAAAACTCGTCTGATGGGGCCTCCCCGCCTAGATTTCGCTTAGAGCCCTCGAGCTACCCGCCCAGCAAGACGACTACCAGTGCTTCACCTACTAGGTCATCCTGGGCTATTTCAACTTTACCGGACTCTGCGTTGGAGCTCATCCAGTACTAGATCCCATGGTACTATGCGCTTAGGACGTTGTTTGTACTCTGGCTGCAGCTGCCAAACGTTTCGGTGCGTTGTTGGGTATTGTGTTTTCGTCAAGGTTATGTCCGCTCACGTGGGTTGGTATGGGGCCCAAGTATTGTACGGCTTGGCCATTAAGTCTGTGTTGGCCAGCGTGGGGTGTTGCTGTGTGGTCGTGCCTACCGACATGGTCACGGCAGAGCGGTTGCGCGACTGCGCCCGCATGGCTACGATTGTAAGTTGACTTAGTGTGTCGTGTTTCTGTTAACTCGGTTCCTGCTATCGTTTTTTTGTTTCTGCGTTTCCCTTGCTTCTTTTTTCGTGTCGTTTCTGCGTCGGTGATGTCTCGCGACTTTCAGCCGCGATTGTAATGTCCGATTTTATTTCATGGCCCACCATGTCACATAGACTGCTCACGTTGTGTTTTCGTTTCCGCCGAGCGAATATTTATCTCGACGCCCTGCGCATGGTGAAAGCCGGATTTGATCGTGTAAGGGGAAGGTGGCGTGTGGATGCGATTCGCCGTGGAGCTTTGTCTTGCAGATCGGTCTAGATTGTTCATATCGGGACGAGAAAATGCATAGAGTTGCAGACCATGAAAGCACGTGCAATGTAAAAACGACTTGCAGCCCTGCCGACGAGGCGACCCGACGTATCTCGGACGCCGAAGAGCAAGTACTGCAAGGATGCGTAGTGGAGCAATGTGTTCGCCTCCGAGTCAACATGCAATTGCGATAAATCGTATGTAGCCAGACATGTTAACAATACACAAGACAGTACGACTACCCCTGACGCTCTGACTACTCGTCCTGGTCTCTTCCGGTGTCGGACCAATGGCACGGCGATTTCAAGTTCATTGTCATGCACACTGTCGCAGCTTGGTGTGATCGCGCATGACACCATGATGATGCGTTGTCGCCCTCCAAAAAAAACGGCTCTGCGGTCTTCAATCCCAAGCATTTCGAGTGGACTAGACAGGTGGACCGAACCCCCACTCCCCACTCCCCCTGTCATGCGCGACCGTACTGTGGTACGCCCTATGATATCGACGGTCACCCCGGATGTGAGAACGGCGATCGAGGCCGCAGGTTTGAGAGAGGGACATGATCCCACTGGCGGCCGAGAGTGCCCCTACCGATTCAAATCAGGATTCCTTCTGTTGGAAAGCAACCATTGGTACGACACTCGCTGTTCGACACTGTTGTTACTCACCCATTCCTTCTCTCGCCAGGACCCCCAGGGATGATCCCGAACAGGATGCGATCCTCACGTTTGGTCACTCAGACCTCGGTTGGCGGTGCGCCTTGGACAGCACGGACGAAGAAAGTGCATCAAGTCTTTGTTTGATGTCAGATCTGAAGCTCTGTCGAATCACCGGCGGAGGTGCACGAAGCCCACAGGTTTGCCCAGAAAGCTCAAGGCCCCCGTACGCCCACTCATTCATACTCTGTGAGATAGCATCGTCCGTTGTTGTCTCATTGTCCTCGCCATCGCCTCCATGCCATGATCTATCAGCCTATTAATTCCCGACTGTTTTGGCTCCAACTATCCCCGCGTTATCGACTGTGCCGCCGCAGGAGGGGAACGGAGGGGAGGGAAGGCAAGGGGAATACAGGTTGATCCACCCTTGATTAGATGCGTGTTACCTATTTTTTTTTTGCTTTCTTTCTGTGATGCCCTCTGAACGTGTGATAGCGGCTCATCCGTGCAATGTCGTGATGTGCAACTTGCCGAAAATGAAGTGGCGTATCCCAGGTGCTTGCCACGAGCCAGGCACAGCCAATGATTAAAGGACGATCTTTGATTCCACCCGATGATCTTCTCGATGTCGTCGGACACTCGAAACCTGCTTGTCCATTTGTAAGTCCGTGCACAGGGGAAGACCCGTGTAGTTCAGTGTGTTGTTCGCCCATCGATTGTGTCGCCTATTGGCATGTCTCATGTGTTCATGCGAGTCTGCGCAGGTATATCAGTCTTCAAGTACATGTCAACAAACGCCATTCATAGCCCCGCCGAATCATTGGACAGGCTGCGGCAGTTCATCAAAAGAAGTTGTACCTTCATCGACATCCTTGATGTGGCTTCCACTCGGTCACGCCGTAAGATGGTCATGACCTCCGTGGATTAGCTTATAACATTGACCACCCGTCCGTTTCTTTTCAGACTCCACCCCCGTTTCCGTGCGATATCTCAACCTCGAGTCCATGTCTTCTGCACTACAACTCGCCGTTGAAAATATTATAATCAATAACTATGTCACTCGTATGGTGGTTTATCTTCCCACTTTTCTGCCGTTGACCACGCGTTTTCTAGTCATGGTAATCATTGCCGTTGGATATGATTATAGTGCGTAATGTGCTTTTGCTTCCATCCCTGAATGGTGCTCGAACTACCAAAATTAGTTCTCACGGTTCCGGATGAAGTAGGTCCGCACCCCTCATGCTAATGTTCCGGAACTGACTCGGTCCTTTGCAGATCGAATATATTTGGGTCAGTAGATGATATTGCCTGACTGATCGCATGTCTCACATCATTGTAGAGCAAACCTTGGACGCGTGTCTCTACGCTGTTTGTTATTGTGTGTATCTCAAATCTGTTACGCTTGGTCCGGGTAGGAACGAGCGTAGGCTCAAAGAACTGAAACGCAGGGTCAAGGGTTCGAGGTGACAACGGAGTACTTGCCCTGTAGGGTCAAGGGTTCTCCCTGCTAGGACGTATAGCAGGTGGTTCAAGTGTAAGTCTGCCTACCAACGAGGTAGCAGCGAGTTACGATGAGGGGAACGAAGGGGAACGAGGTAAGATTGAGCAGAACTAAGCTGGGGTACAAGGGACGAAGTACTAGAGCTTATATACTGCGCAATGGAAGGTCATAGAAGGTCGTGGAATAACTATGACTAAGCGAAGAATGTTCGAAAAGAAGGAAGAAGTAAAGATAACAAGATAAAGGTGTGCGACGAACATGTTGTATGTTCTAGAGCACTCTATCGAAGCAGAAGCATCGGGTAAGGCCGACGATAGTAAGCATCAATGAATAAAAGGAAAGAATAGGGGCGAATCGTAACAGGATGGGAAGGTGGGGCATTCACTGGAAAGATGACCAGTCTTTCAGCATTGGAAACAATATCCTTTGGCAATGCAGTGGTGACATTCTTCAGGGATAATTTTGTCAATTTTGATGGCACCAATGTCCATGGCATTGGGGTCCCTGAAGGAGTGGGAGGAAGAGGTGAACAAATGGTAAGTGGAGGAACCAGACTTGTTCTTTTTGACAATATCCTCAGCTTTTTCCCATTGGGTGAGGAAATGAACAGCTTTGAAGAACCATCTGTCAATTTTGGTGGGGATGGTGTCCATGGACATGATGTGGTGCATAAGGCAGATAGGGAGGGCAGTGGAGAAATACCCAATGAGAACATTTTTATCCATGATTTCACTAATCTGGATCTTGTTGCAACACTTTGAGATGATCAAAGTTAGTTCTGGAATATCAGCATTGCTGGTCATTTGTTGAGTGGAGAGCCAAGTAATGACTAAGGCTTGGGTGTTGTGATGTTTGAAGGTGGTTCTAAAGGAGGGGAGGAAGTTGATGAACTTGCCAAAACCCTTAGGACCTCCACTGGCATCTGGGGTGAGGGCAGGTTTTTGAAAGGAAGAGGCCCAGGTAAGAGCTGCTCCAGATTTCATGTAGGAGAGGGCAAAAGCAATCTTTTTCACCTTGGTGTTGTAGACTTCTTCATTCATGAGAAGGTAGGTCTGAATGGAGTCTAACCAGATAGTTGCTTTGGTGTAATTTCCATCAAAGACATCAGGGGAGCCAATGTGAAGTTCAACTGGTTTTGAGAGGGTGGTCATAATTGGAGGGGGTGCAAAAAAGGGAAGAGGTAGGGTGGAGGTGAAAGTGTGGACAAGAGGGGGAGGGGCAGGGGCAGGGTGAGGTGCTTGGAAGGGAAATAGAGGGGGGTGAGAAGTGGTTGGAGTGGGGGAGGGTGGGGTGGGATTTCTGGGGATGTGAAGCACCAAGGAAAGTTGATGGGCAAGGTCAATGTCCTCCTGTTGCTCAGCAGTGGTGGAGAGAGTAGTGTCTGGGTCTAGGTGGGATTGTTCAGAGGGGGAGAACAACAAGGATGAAGGTTTGGAGGGGAGTTCTACTGTGGTGAGCCTGTGTGTACCATGCAGAGCTTGTTCCCTGTGGGGGGAGGAATGATGAAGGATCTATAACAACAATAGTCCTAAAACATAGAGCTTAGTCCTTTGTTACACTTGGTCCAGGTAGGAATGAGCATAGGCTCAAAGACTAAAACGTAGGGTCAAGGGTTTGAGGTAATGATGAGGAATTTTGCCATGTAGGGTCAAGGGTTCTGCCTACTAGGACATATAGTAGGTGATTCAAAGGTAAGTCTGCCTACTAAAGAGGTAGCAGCAAGTTATGGTAGGGAGAGCAAAGGGGAACCAGGTAGATTGAGCAGGACTAAGCTAGAGTACAAGAGACAAAGTACTTAGGCTTATATACTGTACAATGGAAAGTCATAGAATGTCATGGAACAATCATGACTAAGCGAAGAATATTCGAAAAGAGTGAGAAGTAAAGATAACAAAGACAAGGGTGTGCAACAAACATATTGTATGTTCTAGAGCACTCTATCAAAGAAGAAACATTAGGTTAGGCTGATGATGACAAGTGTGAATGACAAAGAAAAAGGATGGGGGTGAATCATAACACATGGCTTGCCAAGATCCATTATTAGTGATTGTGGACCTCAATTTGCATCACAAGTTATGAAAGATCTATGTGCCTAATTGAGCATTAAGCCGAAACTGTTCACCTCATTTCATCTGCAGACCAATAGTCAGATGGAGAGGATTAACTGGGGGTTAGGCCAGTATTTATGACTTTATGTTTCAGAAAATGAAGTGGATTGGGCCAACTGGTTGCCCCTAGCATAATTCACTTACAATAACAAGGAGCAGAGCTCCACCAAATTTTCTCCTTTTTCTATTACCCACTCTTATGCACCTCATATGGGAGCTGAACCTTGGGCCTCTTCAATGAAAGCCCCTTTGGCTGACAATATGGTGGATCAGCTTGCCAGAGTTTACAAGAATCTTCGTTCAGCTTGGGACTGAATGAAAAAGTATACAGATCAAAAGCAATCCAATACACCTGCTTATACCATAGGCAATCACATATGGCAATCTACTGAGAATTTGAAATAACCTGAGAAATCATGAAAACTTATGGAACACTGGATCAGGCCTTATGAAGTCATTGAGCTTATGTGTTCAAATGTGGTTAAGCTACACTTACCATCTTCTATGAGGATTCATCCTATTATTAATGTTTCATGCCTTAAGCGATATTGGGAAAGACTGTCCAGGCAGACCATGTCTCACCCTGGTCCTGCTCTCATCACTGAAGATAGGGATGTGGAGTATGAAATAGAATATATCATTGAGTCACAGTGGAAAAGCTGCCACTTGGAGTATCTGGTACACTGGACTAGTTATGACAACTCAGAATGCACCTGGAAGCTGGCCAGCAACCTTGCTCATGCCAAAGAGGCAATCAATGAGTTTCATTCTTCTCACCCCTTTGTGCCATGAAAGTTGTGGATGGGTTACATAGATCTTTGTGAACTTTTCTCCCCCTATGAGAATATCACAGAGCCCTCTTGGATCCCCTTTGATTGCCTGGAAGTTCATCTTTAGGAAGGGGGTAGTGTTACAGATGTACATTTTTCACCCTCTTTATATCCCCTTTCTTT
>JBBPUI010000676.1:0-16977 GCA_038094615.1 Heimioporus aff. retisporus
CGCCGTGCTACTACCACCACGCGACGACGGCGACGCGGGCGGGGACGCGCAACAGTGCGCCAACCACCTCAACGGCGACGATGTGGCGGGGGGACGACGATTCAACGGCGTACCGCCACCACACGACGGTGATGCGCGTGCTACCACTACCACGCGAAGACGACAACGTGGGTGAGGACGCGTAACAGCGCGCCCGCCACCTCAACGACGACGACGTGGCGGAGGGACGGCGACCCAACGGCGTACCGCCACCACACAACGACGACGCGGGGTATCAGCACCACCACGCGACAACGATGCGGGCGGGGACGCGTAACAACGCGCCCACTACATCGACGACGGCGACGTGGCGGGCGGTACGGCGACCCACGGCACATCACCACGCGACAACGATGCGGACGGGGACGCGCAACAGCGTGCCTACCACTTCAACGACGGCGACGTGGTGGGCGGTGCGGCAACCCGACATCCTGCCGCCACCACTGCCGCTACTGCACCCCCACGACGATGACGCGCGCGAGGTCGCTGCAACAGCGCACCCACCACCTCAACGGCGACGACGCGGTACAGTAGGGTGTCACACTACTATCACCACCACCACCACCGCAACAACGACGTGGGCGAGGACGCCACAACAGCGCGCCCACCACCTCGACGACGACGACGCAGTGGGCGGCACGGCACCCTGATGCCGTGCCACCACCACTGCCGCCACTGCACGATGATGTGGGCGAGGTCGCTGCGACAGCGCAGGACAACCTAACAGCATGTTACAGTGCATCGTTTCCCTGGGCCGTATACCCACTTTCTCCTGTGGCTTTCGTTGGATTCATGCTAATTTTATTGGTCATTCTATGTGCCTTGTAGTAGCTTACAGAGCTCCTCCAACATGAGTTATTTGCGTTTGCTTTCCATTGGCCGAGATCCGAAAACATTTTAAAAAAGCATTAAAAAAAGTACACTAAAAGGCAGCAAAGGGATGGACAACTGTATAGTAAGTTGGAATAATGGCGTAGAAATCTACTTTCCGTGCTTTCCGCCAGTTTGACAAAAGCACGAGAAAAGTTTGAGAAGCGTATCGCGAAAAGAACACCAAAAGACGCCCAAGGTAACAAGGGTGAACTGGGCATCCTTTTGCATTTCGAAGACCACCATACCAGAGCCTTTGGGATGGCCATTAGTACCAATGTTGATGTTAATTCCAACATACATGGAAATGGGGGTCAAAACAAAATACTGTGCAACAGGTTTAGTCGAAAGTCGCGCACGACTACCCCTAAATTTCGCGCACAGGGCCAAAATAAAAAGTTGAATATTTCGGGGCTTGCCATGCCATACTTGCTTGACTACTCAATACTTGGTATTCAATCATTGTTTACCCTAACATACTCGATTGCTTTCATCCCACAAGCAACAAGCAAGGTTACTGCCGATGATAGTCGGCGGTTCCCGAGCTTAGGAATGTTGGGAACCGGAAAGTTTGCAAAATTCAACTCAGCGACCTGCCTCACCCCACACGCCGGCAGCTCGACACATGCCCCCCAAAGGACCATACCGCGGCAGCTCTCGCAAGCTGGTCCTCGCTTTCGATGTCGGAACAACGTTCAGTGGGGTCTCGTATTGCATCTTCGATCCTGGAGAAGTGCCCCAGGTTCATGACATTGCTAGGTATTCCACCGTTCGGGGAGTAGCGAGTGAACTTGAATCTGACATGGACTTCGTTCAGATACCCCGCCCAAGAACATATTGGAAGAGACAGCAAGATACCATCAATCCTCTACTATGACCGTGAGGGTGCCGTGAGAGCCGTTGGCGCTGAGGCGCTGCAGGAGCACATCGTTGAGCAAGCAGAAGAGAACAATTGGGTCAAAGTCGAGTGGCAAGTTTCTCATTTTATCACTCTAGCTGGACTTCATGGGACACCCTTAGGTGGAAGCTTCACTTGCGAGCAAAGCATCTCTCATCGTCACATATCAAGGACGAAGACATTCCACCTCTCCCAGAGGGCAAAAGTGCTATTCAGGTTCTCGCAGATTTCATGCGATATCTCTTTACATGTGCACGCAACTACATCATCGAATCGCATGCAGTTTTTATGTGGAAATCTATGGAAGACAATATCGAGTTTATCCTCACTCATCCCAATGGATGGGAGGGGCTGCAACAGCAACAAATCCGTCGCGCTGCCGAAATGGCGGGCTTGATTCCGAGCGGCAGGGAGCACGCGAGTCGGCTACATTTGCTTACAGAAGGCGAAGCAAGCCTTCATTTCTGTGTCTCTCACGTGCTCGCTTCGGACTTTCTCTCGAATGTTCCCATAGCTCAATCTGACAACCATCAAGAGGATGTCGGAGAGGACTCGGAACACCAAGGCATCATCATTATCGATGCTGGGGGTGGTACAATCGATCTGAGTGCCTACTCCGTGAAGCTATCTCCTCCGAAAGAATTCAGGGAAATTGCACCCGCAGAATGTAACGTGTATTGGAATGCCTCCCAGCCCTTGCTTATACTATCGTAACAGGTCGCCTTCAAGGTTCTGT
The DNA here is from genome assembly GCA_038094615.1 of Heimioporus aff. retisporus. Lineage (NCBI taxonomy): Eukaryota > Fungi > Basidiomycota > Agaricomycetes > Boletales > Boletaceae > Heimioporus > Heimioporus aff. retisporus. The sequence goes on from JBBPUI010000676.1 coordinate 2,544, forward strand.
TTTCATCACGCAGAGAGTCCATGGATTTCTCAAGGGTAGGCCCCTTTTATGACCATTGGCATCCTCATCGAATCATATCGTATTCTGTCACAGCTAAGCTTGCCAACTCGCGGTATGGGTCGCCTGATGCCGTCCGGCAAATGAGGGACATGTTTGACAAGACCACGAAACTGAGGTTTCGTGGCACCGACGGCCCACAGTATATCAAGTTTGGCACAATACAGGACAGGGACCCCGAATACAATATTCGCTCAGGCCAGCTGAAATTGGCTGGGTAAGAATTTATTAAATGTTGAATGGGTGTCTCTGATCCTCTAATATGCAGAGAAGAAATTGCAAAGTTTTTTCAACCGTCTGTGGAGGCCATTGCTGAAGCCTTTGAGAAGCAACGACGGGCGGTAAATAGGTTGAAGATCGAGATCAAGGTAAGATGACTCTGCTGTCGGACCTCGTGCGTGGCTTGATGGTAGCGTATAGCATGCCTTTCTTGTTGGCGGTTATGCCGCTAGTGACTTCCTATATATCAGTCTTCAACAGCATCCAGCGTTCGCGGACGTGAATTTATGCAGACCCTCGAGCCTGGTGTATGTACCATTTTACAGGATTGACTGATGCTTATGACTTCTCTAGCAACAAGGCCGTTGCCGACGGCGCTGTACTATTTTATAGTGATCTACTGACTACTTCACGGACCTCGAAATTCACATACGGCTTCGTATGCGATGTACCATATGATGCCTCCGATCCCGACCACAGAGAGAGGCGACATACTCAATACTCGAGTTTATGGGGGATTACGATGATACCAAGCTCTTTTCAGTTGATTCTGAAAAGGGTTTGTCTTCGCCTCTTGTTCAGAAGTGGCGATAGTTGATGATTGTGACAGGGTGTGCGAGTTTCGGAGGAACGAGAATTCCGATGGTCGCTTTGTAAGCTCCGAAAATCGCGTTCTGAATTGGCAAGGGTATCGGACCCCATTTGGGCATACCGAGGTGAACTTCCTGACCCCCGTTGGGTAGACAAGGAAAGCAGTAAGTGGTGTGACAAAGTGGCTCGTGCGCACCGCTCACCCTGGTCTTGGCTGCAGCACACTTTACCAAGCTGTGCAATGTCGTAGCCGACACATCCAAGATTGCCGACTCGCTGCGTCCCATATGGGCACCTGACGGTGGGATGCATTATCGTCTGGATTATGACGTCGTCGTGTTGTTCGGTTCCACTGAGCTGAGAGCGCAGGTTAGCTGGAAGGATGAGGTATGCACTCCTGCGCTCGGTCGACAAGTTGTAGTACTTACATGGCATTGCAGGGTGTAGAGAAAAGGTATTCTAAATGAATTAGCCTAACGTCTGCTAACTCGAATGCGAACAGAAGTTCGGCTTCGATTATATTTGCCGACTGAGTGCTGTGCGCCTACGATGCCATTTTGTCCGGCAGATATCTCACCTTGTGACAGGATTCTTTACTTCGTCGGTGTGGGTTGTTTTGGAGGATCCATAGTACTTTATCAATGCACTGTCCCAGTTGTATATTAGTTGTTACGGCTCCCTGGCTAACTTGTCCCAGCTGGAACTGTTCACCGCAAGCGAACTTGACCGCTACATTACGAGCTGGTCCCTCCTGCTGACGCTGAAGTGTGCCATGTACCGTGTTTTTCTATCTGCATGTATTTTCATAGTACCTTTGACGGAAGTTTCAACCAATGCATCCGTTTGGAGTCCGTCGGCTAACTTAAACGAATTTCACAGATCCCGATTCGGGCCATCCGATTGAACCGGCACACCAAATTTGATAGCCAACTGGCTCGACGCCATCATAACCATCAACTGCAGTCTTCAAAACTTGAGCTTGACCGCAAGAGTGACACCCGTCATGGCCCGGGTGAATGTAACATAGCACCATCCTTTCAACAGTTCTGCGCCCAGATCAAGGGAGTCGCCGGTAACCTGCCTTTCAAGGATATACACCGCTCCAGTGCCTCCGAACCTCTATAGTACATATAACTTGAAAACACAGCAATTGCACGAGCTCCGAGTCGCCACATGCTCTCTAAAGAACCATACCGTGGCCTTTCGCGCAAGCTGGTGCTTGCGTTCGATGTGGGTACGACGTTCAGTGGGGTCTCGTACTGCATTCTCGACCCTGGAGAGGTGCCAAAGGTACATGCGGTTGCAAGGTGAGCGAGGATGGGCACCTAGCAGCAGAACTGACGTGGGTCGGAGGCAGATATCCTGCTCAAGATCACAACGGAGGTGATAACAAGATACCGTCCATCTTGTACTATGACCGTGAAGGCACCATGCGCGCAGCTGGCGCTGAGGCAGTACAGGAACGTGTCGTCGAGCAGGCGGAAGAGGAGGATTGGATCAAGCTCGAGTGGTGAGTCCTAAAGAGGAGAGCGATCTCTCTTGTGTACCGACGCATGCTCAGGTGGAAGCTGCACTTGCGAACTAAGCACCTGTCTTCATCACACATCAGAGACGAAGACATCCCACCCCTTCCGGAAGGTAAAAGTGCCACCCAGGTTCTTGCAGACTTTATGCGCTATCTCTTTGCGTGTGCGCGCAGCTACATCACTGAGTCCCATACGTTCATGTGGCAGTCCATGGAGGACAAGATCGAGGTCGTGCTCACCCACCCGAATGGATGGGAGGGGCTGCAACAGCAACAGATTCGTCGTGCTGCTGAAGCGGCGGGGTTGATTCCGAGCGGCGAGGAGCATGCTGGTCGACTCCATCTGCTGACAGAGGGCGAAGCGAGTCTTTATTTCTGTGTCACCAACATGCTGACCGCAGATGCGCTTTCGAAAATGCCTATCGCACAATCTGGTGATTGCAAAGAAGAGGATGAAGAAGAGTCAGAAATTCAAGGCATTGCCATTATCGATGCTGGGGGTGGTACAGTCGATTTGAGCGCTTATTCGGTTAAGCTCTCCCTTCCGATGGAATTCAAAGAGATTGCGCCTGCAGAATGTAACTGGCGTTATGACGAGTTTAGGACCTTGCTTATGCGTTGTTTTGACAGGTCGCCTTCAAGGCTCTGTTTTTGTCACGCAGAGGGCTTATGCATTTCTCAAGGGTACATTCTCTGCAACACCGTTTGAGCCCTAACCTGATCCTGTCTTGACCCAGCCAAACTCGCCAACTCGCGATACGGCTCGCTTGATGTTGTCCAACAAATGAAGGACGTCTTTGACAAGACTACAAAGCTGAGGTTCCGCGACGCTGACGTCCCACAGTATATCAAGTTTGGCACTGTTCGCGATAAGGATCCTGAGCATGATATTCGCTCGGGCCAGTTGAAATTGGCTGGGTATGAATTCGTCAAACGTTGAGTGGTCATTTCTGATCTCCTAATATACAGAGAAGATGTCGCAAAGTTCTTTGAACCCTCGGTAGAGGCAATTGCCGAAGCCTTTGGGAAGCAGCGCAAGGTTGCTGATAAGTTAGGGATCCAGATCAAGGTCAGGCGTCTCCGGGATCGTGCCTCACGCATGGGTTGATGGTGGTGTAGCATGCCTTTCTAGTTGGTGGTTACGCTGCCAGTGATTTCTTGTATTGTCGCCTCCAACAACACACGGCATTTTCGGATGTGGACATATGTCGACCGCCGGCTCGGGTGTACGTGTTTGATGGATAAGCTTGGGATTCGCTGATGTTCATGACTTTTTTTAGCAACAAAGCCGTTGCGGATGGCGCGGTACTGTCCCACAGCGACCCACTGGTTACTTCGCGCACTTCAAGGTTCACATATGGTATCAGATGTGGTGCCTTTTACGATCCATCCGACCCCGATCACCGAGAAAGGGAACATACGAAAGCCGTGAATGAAGAGGGGCTGCTGGTCCTACCAAACGCGTTCAAATCAGTTTTGCAAAGGGTTGGTGACGGCTGCTGGTTCAAACTTCTCTCTTTCATATAGCTACAACAGGGAGTACGCGTGTCGGAGGAACAGCAATTCCGCCAGCGGTTTTATAAACTGGGCAGATCGCCCCGTGATTTGACCCAGATAATGGACCCTCTTCTCGTATACCGGGGGGAGCTCATCGATCCCATTTGGATGGACAAGGAACGTGGTGCGTAGAATAGCAACGTGACTGACGTGTACTGCACTTACGGGCACGGTTGTCAGCGCGCTTCACCCCGTTATGTAACGTGGTTGCCGACACCTCCAAGATGACCGCCTTGCTGTCTCCTAAAACGGCTCCCGATGGGAGTACGTACTATCGTTTGGACTATGAACTCATCCTGCTATTTGGTCTTACGGAATTGAAGGCGCTGATCTGCTGGCAGGATAAGGTGTGTCTGATGCTTGCTTCGTGTGTGAGCGATGGTGGATGACCTGCCGGACGTTTTAGGGTGTAGAGAAGAGGTAAGTATGGCTCGGCGAGCGAGTCGCGAATCTGCTGACTCGAGGATACCCGTACTAGGGGTGCTGCTTCGATCGTCTATGATAATTAGTTACCATACGGTGATGTCTCCTGGTTACCAGGCATGTACTTTTACTTCGAGACGGCAGATCATATGGAGACATAATGACATCCATCTTACTTGTACCGTACGCACGCCGGTCAAGACCATCAAACATTGATCCGAGACTGGTGTCACCGTCATCGTGACGTGCGGTCACAGTAATGGATGCATCTGAAATTCGCAGCTTGGTGCTACGGGTCAAGTGTCGGAACGAAGATCGGAACACGGGTGACCGAGGTGTCAATATTTCAGAATCCAATCCGACTATCATTATCATTGTGGGATAGTACATAGTGCGTTTGCGTGGGCGGTCAAGCCGGGGTGGCAACTTTCCGTTATTTTCTTATACAAGGTAAGCATAATAAGTGGCATACCCCGGTGGCCTGGTGGTCGGGTAGTCTGATAGAATTTTGACTGGTACATAGTACTTTTTCTTTTTATATATGGGTATGACTGGACGACGGATGTCCAGTATGCGTCTGTGATGATCGCATTCTACATATCCACGGATGCTTGTCGAGTTCGATCATGAACGCAAACACGCGATACACGACTTTTTACTAGCCTCGTTGTCTCAGTCGCACGGCACAACACCTTTCGCACTACCACCACATCCTTGAAACGACTTCAATTTTTTCCCTAACGATCCTGGGGCTCGCAACCTCGACGACGACTAGAATAAGCAAGGGACGTAGCCAATTATTCAAGAATTGCTCCAGCGCACTCACGGGTTAGCCACACCGTGGTATGTTTCGGCAGATCTCGCTAGGTTTCTGGTCTTATCGTGTCGACGACCAGGATGAGCAAGCGACTCAGGAAACTCTTGAAGAATTGCTTTCGCGTGCAGATTCGCTTTACGCCGTGTTTGAGCAAGGCGCCGAAGCGCGTTACATCGAGGAGGTGATCACTCTTGATCGTGAAGCGCTTGCGGTGGCGCCCCTGGCCACCTCCGGCGAGCTTATAGTTTGAGCAAGCTTTCATACCATCTCTTGCTGCGCTACCAACAACTCGGAGAAACGGAGATCATCGAGGAAGCTATCCTCCTCGAGCGGGAGGCTCTGGAGCCTTGTCCGCCGGGAAACGAGGACAGATCTACCTCTCTGCATCGCCTCGCGCTTAATCTCTATACTCGGTATGAGCGGCTCAGCCAAGCTGAGGATCTCAACGAGGCCATTAACCTCAACAAACGAGCGCTGTTGCTTTGCCCGCCGGGGCACCCGAATCGGTCATATATCTTATGCGAGCTCTCTGTTTGCCTTGCCAATCGATATGCACAGCTGGGTGGTGCGAATGATCTCAATGAGGCCATTGACTTGGCGCGAGAGGACCTGAGGCTTTACCCACCTGGGCAGCCAGAGAGGTCGAGCCGCTTGAACAACCTCGCACTTTGTCTCAACGATCGGTACCTGCTGCTGGGCGGACTGCAGGATCTCGATGAAACCATTGATCTCTACAGAGAGGCTCTGGATCTTCGTCCACCAGGTCACCCATGGCGGTCACACTTCTTAACAACCTCGCAATTGGTCTCAACAACCGGTACCAGGAGTTCGGTGTGGTAGAGGACCTCAGCGAGTCCATTAACCTCAACCGAGATACTCTGGAGCTTCGTCCGCCAGGGCACCCATTACGGCCAGACTCTTTATACAATCTTGCGATTTGTCTCGGCGGTCGGTACTGGAAGCTCGGTACAGTAGAAGACCTCAGCGAGGCCGTTGACCTCTACAGAGAGGCTTTGAAACTTTTTCCTCCAGGGCATCCAACATGGCCAGGGTGTTTGAACAACCTCGCAAATTGTCTGAACGATGGATACTGGAAGCTCGGTGCAGTAGATGACGTCAGCGAGGCCATTGCCCTTCACAGAGAGGCTCTCGAGCTTCGTCCACCAGGGCACCCATTTTGGTCACGGTCTTTAGGTGGCCTGGCCATTGGTCTTTCAAGTCGGTACCGGCAGGTCGCACTTTTTGTTCAGCGTCATTCCACCTTGTGTTCATTTTCTAATATAGCTCCGCAGTGAAGGCGACAAGGAGGAAATGTTTTCGCTTTACAATGAGCTGGCTTACGGTACCCAATTGATATCCTTTGATGATCTCTCTGTTGTGAAGGATTGGATCAGTGTAGCTGAAGAGTTCTATCACTCTTCGACCATTCTCGCATATCAAACAGCTCTCAGAACACTTGTTCAATTTGTTACAACGCTCCCATCTTTACCCCAGCATCTTACCATTCTCAGGGAACAATCGGCATCACTTGCAATTGATGCATTTCCAGCTTGTCTTCGTAACCAGTCCCCTGTAAGTGCTGTCGAAATGCTCGAACAAAGTCGTACTCTCTCTTGGAACCAGCTAGGTCGCCTCCGTTCCCCACTTGACGATGTGATCGCATCTGGCTCAGAAGGGAGGGTGTTGGCAAATGACTATACTCATCTGACCTCACTCATTCGTGATGCTCTCAACTCCGCTGGTGGAGACTAACATGATCGTGTTTGGCAATTAAACGTGAAGCTGGCAGGGACAATGTCCCAGATCCGCAAGGTGCCTGGTCTTTCTCGCTTCCGCCTCCCCTCACTTTTCTCCGACCTCCGTTGTGCAGCCCGTGATGGACCAGTGATTATCGTGAATGTGAGTCAATACGGCTGCGACGCGCTTATTGTCTCTGTTAACCGTGATCCTACCCACGTTCCATTGTCGATCACGCAGGAGGATGTTCGACCACTGGTATCTGCCCTCGGGAGATTGACTGAGCGCGCAAAAAAGGACGAGGTTACGAAGGACTTGCAAGTATTCTTGCGAGACCTCTGGAACCAGGTTGTTTCCCCCATCGCTGACTGCCTCCGTTCTACACTCGGATATCCTCTTCAATCACGCGTCTGGTGGTGTCCAACTGGCGAGTTCACCCTTCTGCCGCTACACGCTGCCGCGCCATATCGGAAGGACCAGAAGGGATTTTCAGATTTGTACATCTCATCGTATACTCCCACCCTGGGTGCACTCATTCGGGCTCGGCAAACCACTTCCTCGACGTCTGCATCTAACCGGAAACGTTTTGTTGCTGCCGGACAAGCGAGTGCGAGCGGAACAAACAAACTCCAGTCCGTTGGCACGGAGCTGACGAACCTCGCGCGGCGCATAGAAGGTCTCGCGACGTTCACCTCGATCGAGGGACAAGATTCGTCTATATCGAGGGTGGCAGAGGAACTGGGAAAGAACGAGTGGGTACATCTCGCCTGTCATGGACTCCCAGACAAAAGTCATCCGTTCGAGTCCGCGTTCGCTCTCCAAGACGGCGGCTGGCGATCCAGCGAATCAGCCAATTGGACTTGAAGCATGCCGAATCCGCGTACCTGTCGGCTTGTCACACGACGGTCGGATACGAAGAGAGCCCAGACGAGTCGCTTCATCTGGCCGCTGCGATGCAGTTTGCCGGGTTTCGATCGGTGATTGGGACGATGTGGGCGGTGAACGATGCGCAGGCGAACAAGATCACGTCTGTGTTTTACAAGCACATGGTGGACGCGTCAGGTCGATTGGATCATACGCGAGCGGCGTATGCGTTGTGGAAGACGACGAGGTCGGTCAGGGTGCCCCTCGATCAACGGATTCTCTACGTGCATATTGGTGCCTAGTGTCTTATGCTTATGCTGTATACCTTGCCTCAATTTGTGTTCCTTGTATAACTGCCATCGATTATGCTATCATTTCCTTTGCGAACTCGGGTCGATGATATCGCATTTTTCTGGCTCATTACTTAGATCTGATGTGGATCTTTTGGAGTTATCGCAGTATGGACCAAATCCTGCATGATATGGCCCGAGGAACGCCTACCTCAGGACAAATCTGTCGGTCACTCAGATATTCTTGTCCCCGGCCGCGGATGTGTACATCATGTGGACCACCGGGACAATCAGGCGCCGCACTTCCCTCTCCCCGCTCCTCTCGGACTTGGGCGCAGGTGCCGAAACCGCCCTTCCTGCGTCGCCGTGTAGTAATACTCACCATACACCCGGAAAAAAAATGCACATCGTACCCGTCGCCTTCTTGCCCTCGACCAACTCAAATGCCTCTTCTCCTTGGCACTGCCGCAGATGCACCTCCAATACCGCCTCAAGCTCGCGCAGTTTCACAGCCGCACGCTTGTGGGTCCGAGTTCGGCCAGGATGTCGCTCAGGTGCGCAAACATACCTGCAGCGCCTCGCGTAGCGGCAGATCCTTGTACGGCGGCAGGGTGTGGGCCAGCTTCTTTACCGAACACTCCGAGCGGTACGAGACAAAACGCGGCGTCGCGCCACTGCGTCACCCGATGAACATGGAGGGTTGATAAAGCTTGTTCGCGATGGTGTTTCTTTCTTTTTTTTTGTTTTTCCGTTGCCGTCCGAGTCCGTGAGCCAGTTTTAAACCCTATTTTCGCGCCCTACTTGCTTAAGATGTCATCTAAAGGCCAAGCTTCAGGTGTGTCGTGAAATACTGGCGTGGAGGTTTCTCAAGTTTCAGTGAATGTCAAGTTGGCATCGGCAGGAAATACTATTACGTGGTGTCAATTTGTTCCGAAAGGGCAAGCACACGCCCTGGTATATACATCGCCCCCAGCACTTTGCTGGCATCCAACGTGCTAGTAAAGTTGAGCATTTTCAACTTGAAGATTCCACCCTAACGTGATGATCATTGATGGTGTATCATGCGCGATTCGTTGCGTACGGTGAATGCCAACTGGTCAGCCCCTGACCCAGGTTCTAATGGCAGCCCTGCCTTATCTGACCTGCCTTTCAGGGATACAGGCGCCGGCATATCAGCCTCGCCTCGCACAGCAAGTTTGCTGTAACTCCATGTTTTCCAAGAAGCCCTATCGTGGCCTTTCTCGCAAACTCGTGCTCGCTTTCGATGTCGGTACGACTTTCAGCGGGATTTCATATTGTATCCTCGATCCTGGAGAAGTTCCCAAAGTCCAGGGGGTCACGAAGTACGCCACAGCTTGCAAGGAAAAGGTTGCATCTGACATGTGTTTCGTCCAGGTACCCTGCTCAAGAGCACATTGGTGGCGATAATAAGATACCGTCTATCCTGTACTATGACCGCGAGGGTGTCATGAGGGCTGCTGGTGCGGAAGCCCTGCAACCACAGATGGTCGGGCAAGCGGAAAAAGAAGCTTGGGTAAAGCTCGAATGGTGAGTGCTGCAATCGTACTGTCGCTTTGTTTGCCGAGGTCGCCGCTAGGTGGAAGCTTCACTTGCGACCAAAGCATCTAGCGTCGTCGCACGTCAAGGACGAAGACATTCCACCCCTTCCGCAGGGTAAAACCGCGCCCGAGGTTCTCGCGGATTTTCTTCGATATCTCTTTGCCTGCGCTCGCGACTACATCACTGCGAGCGGCATAATCACGTGGAAATCTCTAGAGGACAATATCGAGTTTATACTTACCCACCCGAATGGATGGGAGGGGCCGCAACAGCAACAGATTCGTCGGGCCGCTGAAATGGCAGGGTTGGTTCCGCACGGCGAGGAGCATGCGAGTCGAATTCATCTGCTCACGGAGGGAGAAGCAAGCCTCCATTTTTGTGTCATCAACATGCTGGTCACCAACACGCTCGCGGACGTTCTCATTGCGCGAGCTGACGACGAGGATGAGGATGCTAGGGAGGGGCCGGAGCATCAGGGCATCGTCATTATCGACGCCGGAGGTGGTACAATCGACTTGAGTGCTTATTCGGTCAAACTATCCCCTCCGACGGAATTCAAAGAGGTCGCGCCTGCCGAATGTAATGACGTGTGTCTGGGACGAGCGCTAGCCATCTCTGACACGTCGTCATGATAGGTCGACTTCAAGGTTCTGTCTTCGTCACGCAAAGAGCCCATGCATTTTTCAGGGGTATGTTTCACGATTCCGGTCGAGAGCTCTACTTGATCGGCCCTTTACCACAGCTAAACTTGCAAACTCGCCGTATGGATCGCCCGAGTTGGTCGAGCAAATGAAAGACATTTTCGACAAGAGTACGAAATTGAGGTTTCACGATCCCACAGCGCCACATATCATCAAGTTTGGGACTATGCGTGACAAAGATCCGGATAATGACATACGTTCCGGTCAGCTGAAATTGGCCGGGTAAGGAGAGCCCTGTTTGGCTCAGATGCCTAATATTGACTTTCTTTTTTTTTTAAAAAAAAAAAGGGAAGATGTTGCCGAATTCTTTAGACCCTCTATAGACGCGATTGCAGATGCTTTTGAGAAGCAGCGACAAGCAGCAGCAAAGTTGAAGATTGAAGTCAAGGTGAGAGCGTCTTGGTATCACGACACGCATGTGACTTGATGGTTGTATGCAGTACGCATTTCTGGTGGGTGGATTTGCGGCCAGCGATTTCCTGTATTCGCGTCTACTGCAACATCCGGTATTTTCGGAGGTGAACTTATGCAGACCCTCGACGCAGGTGTATGTCTTTTCAGTAAGCTTGGGGTTTACTGATGAACACCAGCTACCCAGGAACAAGGCCGTTGCGGATGGCGCTGTGCTGTCGTACAATGATCCACTTGTCACATCGCGAACTTCAAGGTTTACGTATGGTGTAGAATGCAGTTGGTGCTACTATGCCTCTGACCCAGAACACCGCGAAAGAGAACACACCCAATTCACTGACGCTTCGGGTGTCATCATGATACCAAACAAATTCGATTCGATATTGAAAAGGGTCGGTGTTGATCGCTTGGTTCATGCGTAATCATCTCCTACAGATTACAACAGGAAACACAAGTTTGGGAGCAGCAAGAATTCCGTCGATCATTTTGGAGGAACAGAAAATCTCGCTCCGAAGTGAACCGAGTGGAGGAGCACATTCTTGCATACAGAGGCGAGCTTCTCGATCCAGGTTGGGTGGACAAGGAACCTGGTAAGTTTGTGACGAAATGCCCGACGTACACTGCCAAGCATTTGTTAATTTTTGTGCACTACAGCACGCTTCACCCCGATGTGCGCCGTCGTTGCTGACACATCCAAGATTGCGGAAATGCTGGATGTCAGACAAGCACCCGATGGGGATACCTATTATCACCTGGATTATGACGTCATTCTTTTGTTTGGTCTCACTGAGTTGAAGGCGCAGATTTGCTGGAGAGACAATGTATGTCTTGTGATTCGTGGTCATGATATGCTTTGTTCCTCATGACCTTCCAGGGCGTGGAGAAGAGGTATGACCATGGTAGTGGACTGATACCCGCTAAGCTGAGACCACCAACAGAAGTCCCGCTCCGATTGTGTATGATGATTAGTTTTCATGCATATGTTCGATCACCTTGTACAGCTGGCGCATTTGCCTGTTTTTCTTGATTGTAGATTCGCATTCAAGTGTCATACCTCTCGTTCATTCAAGTTTCGTATATGGCTAGTAATATGGCCTGAACCTGCTTTCCCATCGAATCAGTGGCACGATTTTTACGAGCGAAAGACAACCTTTATTCGTAGTTCCGCACGGTATGCTTATCCATACACGTGCAGCAAAATTCCGTAGCAAAGGCTGTTGATGGGACTGCGTCCTCGCGATTAGATCTATCTATGGCATTTAGGAGGTGGCGTTTGTAGTGTGTAGGCAAACACACTGAGGGAAGTGGGACGGCTGAATTCCAGTAGTACGACATCTGAAATGTAGTACGAGTCCCACTGAATTTCATTGCATGCGCGCAAAATACCGCTGAATTTCATTGCTTTGTGCACTGAAAATTCAGTGCACGAAGTACTGTAGGTGACACTTTTTCACGGTTGCAACCACTTAAATTCAGTACTGCGGATACTTAGTTACAGTACCATTACCACTTTATTTCATTTCCCTCATATGTGTAATTCAGCACCATTACCACTTTGTTTCATTTTCCTAGTACATGTAATTCAGCACCATTACCACTTTATTTCATTTCCCTCGTACGTGTGATTCAGCACCATTACCACTTTATTTCATTTCCCTCGTACGTGTGATTCAGCACCATTACCACTTTGTTTCATCCTCCTCGTACATGTAATTCAGCACCATTACCACTTTGTTTCATCTTCCCCGTACATGTAATTCAGCACCATTACCACTTTATTTCATTTCCCTCGTACGTGTAATTCAGCACCATTACCACTTTGTTTCATTTTCCTAGTACATGACTTCCAGCAGCGATACTACTCTACTCCACCCACTCACCACGCAAGATTCAATCCCAAACAACAAATTACATTGGTAATTATAGCAAAACCGTCACAAATAAACAGTATGAATCCGAGTCCAAAAGTACTTGCGACAAGAATCCACAGAAAGCGATGCTCCTTATGGTACATTGCGATGGTATGTTGAATCTCGCAAGGCTGTGGTATCAAAGGGTCAAGATCTTGTGAAGAGAAAGGATTAGCAACAATGGAGAGTGGTTTTGGATGCACGAACCTAAGTCCAAAAATAATTGCAATGCGAGGCTATGGAAAGCGATGGTTATGGTGCATCATGGCGATGTTGAGTCTTGGTGGCACTAGGCTTTCCTTGCTGCAAAGCGAGCAAAATCAGTATGGAGATGCATAGTGTAATAGAATGTAGTAAGTTGTGTTACCAACTGCTCCAAGTCTACCACTGCGGCGAACTTGTGGAGGTGGTTGCTGCAATTAACATTAGCCAAGAGTCATGCTTCTATTGCGCACATACCTTTAAGTTGCTACCAGAAGGTGCATGCTTCGAGAATTGGGTGGGTAAGGGCATGGGAGAAGTTGGAACTGGAGACAATGACGACGAAGTTGATGCTATGGCAGGCACCTGGGTACGATTTTGGAACCTGGGTGGCCTTGCGTTGTCGTCCGAATTGGTAGTGCCAAAGTTGGTTCGTCTCGCACGGCGCTGAGTCATATTGTACATTCGAACCTCATCCACTTCAAGATCGTCATCTTCAGGCTCTGGTTGCAGCTCCATTCCAACATGCGTACTCTCTTGGAGAGTATCAAAAGCTTCCTCCAGACTTGTACCAAGTTCCTGTGATATTGCTCGAACAGCAACAAACGGAATAAGGAACTGTTCAGTAAATTGAAGAAGTGAGATGGGTCTAATAACCTGAGAACAGGCTGGGCTGGGGACCGCTCCAACCATCATCATTATCGTTTGGTGGAGTACAAATTGACCTTTCCAACCGTAGCTATATATGCAGCTGGAGTAGCGACAATGAAGTTTGAATACAAAGAGAGAACGTACTATCCAGTATACACCATGGGGCCAAAACCACGGCCTCTGAGCTCCAATGGAGAGGAAGCCGCAAACTTGTCCAGCCCATCCTGTCCGAATGACTTTGCAACACGGGCAAGAAAGGACTTCCAGATGATATCTGAGTCAAGTTTGGATGTGTCAGTGAGGTAGGAATAAATGGTTGCTTCCAGTGACCAGGCAAATCTCGCCAAGGCCATGAAATCGATCGTCGTTGGCCAACCCCTTTCTTCGGCATCTGCTCGTATGCTGGCTTTGCCATAGAAGTCCGTGATTCTCGAACAGATGCCAAGCTCAAGTCGGAGAGTCTCGACACCAAACTGGCACAGGGTGGTCAAGTCTGAACTTGTTTTTTCGTTCTTCTGTTCAAGTTTTGCCATCTCGTTGAGCAAGGAAGCATAGCGATCAAGTGACCGTCTCAGGTCTGCTGATTGCTGGGATCGTGGTGGAAGAGCTTTCGAGAATGAAGGTACACTATGTACTACTCGAATGCGAAGGGACAGAGGACTTCTCAAGTGGGAATACTCACTTGGAGATGTGCGGAGGACTTTTCAGGTCTCTGCGAAAAGAAGAATGTATCTTGTATTCGACTCTCTTAGTGAGAGTGGGTAAGGGGGAATGGCCCCCTTTATATACATGGATACTGTATGTACTTGTTTGTACTATTCTACAGTATTCTATCCAATAGGATTACTAGTTCTATTTCAAATGAATAGTGTAAGCTGTTATGTAAGCATGAAGAATGTTCTACAACATTCTATGAGGTT
>JBBPUI010000677.1:0-16974 GCA_038094615.1 Heimioporus aff. retisporus
GGTCTTCGAGTATGTGAACCAACAGCATTCGTAGCTCCGCCCAATCCTCGGATAGGCTGTCGGCGGCCTGTCGCAATCATCAAATGAAGTCATACCTTCAACATCGACATCCTTCATGTGACTCCCGCTCGGTCACGCCGTAAGACGGTCACGACCCCGCAGATTAGCTTCGATTTGGGTTTTTGCGCACAGCCACCCTTTCCCTAGTATGTTCTGGTTCCAAGGCAGCAAAGCACGTGCATCTGAGTCGTTATGCGAACCTGTTGGCAAGAGAAGGAATGGTATACTTTCTCGTGTGCGTACGGTGCTGTCAGTGTGATCATGTTCGCGGATCGGCCATAGAATGAGGAGGAAGGTGGGGAAGAGATCCAGATGGAGGAACGGGAGCGTGTGGGTGCGTGACAATCGGATGGAACCGGGATGGGTATGGGTGGTTGATGCATTGCAGGCGCGTTGTGCTATATTACTTATGTATATGTTTTGGAGATGGATACGACTCGGGATGTGATCATCATGACAATGTTGCTGAAAGTGGAGTCGAGGTCTTTAGCGCTATGTTTTGTGGCATCGAGAGAAATCGTTCCAGCCCATTGGGGGTCTCTTTGATGTTGCGTCTGGGGCTCTACTGAATTACCGACAAAGGTGCACGAAACCTACGTACACGTCGTCTCCATCTGCACTGACCATTGTACTCTCGGATCCACCTTTCGCATTCTTACACCCGTCATTTCTGTGTCCTCGCCGCCACCTCACCCCATTAATTATCAGCTTGTGGCCCAACCATTCCGGCCCTAAGCACCAATGCTGCCTACCTTCCCGACTGTCCCGCTACAGTTTGTGTAAGGGAAGAAGTGTTGACGGAGCACCGATTAGATGCCTGTTGCGGCTTTGTTTCTGTGTAATACTGTCTCAATGCGCGATTGCGATCGATTAGACATAAAAGTACCAGTAGTACATGCATGCAACATGTACGCTGTTATGCCCGCGACACAAGTGCGATTGAAATTGAATAATTATGTATTTATGTAACAGATGTGCCATTTATCGTAAGGTAGCATGTCATGATCGGATGATCGACAGCGCATCACGCGCCGTCACCGTTACATGATCCGGCAACCGTGGGCATCGTCCATACAAAGATATTCCTGTTGTTCTCGGGCCAGTTCCACTTCGTTGGCGTGCTGTTTCTCTCGTAACTCGACCGGGAACCAGTCCGTTATAAAGTTGAGCAGGCCATAATCGATGTTGGCTGCGCAGCCGGTATCAAGATCAAGGTCGTGGTGTAGGACAGACACGATACTCACACGGATTTGCTCGTAGGACGGTGGGCGCGCGGCATAATGGACAATCGTCCATTCCGCGTCTCTGTAATTTGGCGAGACATCTGCATGAACAACCCGTCAGAAACGCGCAAGGGAGAGGGGACGGGAGATCATATAAATCACCTCACACAAAAGAAATGACCACAACCAAGTCGGATCGGTTTGAATGCGACATAGGTACAGATGATGCAGGAGTAATCATCGATGGCGGGTATGACGGGTAAAAGAACCTCGCCGATCGCTTGCACTAGCAGCCTTGGCAGTGATCGCGAAACGATTGCGGACGTGGCGACGTGGGGTTCCAGTAGATAGGCAGGAATCGGAAGCGTCGTCCGCTTCGCGTGCTTTTTTAGGATTTTCCGAGTCGCTTCCGAGTTTGCACGCTGGAGCTACGCACGAGTGCTCGTTATTGAGTTGGCAAGCAAGCAAGATCAATACAATACCCTTTTTACGTTCAGAATAAATATGTTCAAGTCCAGGAACACGTCCGGCGCATCCTTACTTGCGGGAAGAACCAGAGATACCTTCTTGTCCTGGATGAGTTGTCTGAAGAACGCGAGTTGCCTCTCTACATTTTCAACGCTTTTTTCAGGCTGAGTTGATCTGGTCTCTCGGATGCATTCAAAAACGTGCGCCTCGGCGTAGAGGTGAAAAATCTCGCGCCAAATATAGAGATCTGATTTTCCTCCAGGACTCGGACGCAAAGCCACTGCATTGTTTGCAATGGGCGAGTACGCGAAAAACGATTCAGGCGCAGAAGAGGATACTGGAAGCGCAGTCAAAGATATTGACGCAGCAAGATTAGTAAGTGCTAAGCGGAAATCGTCAAGTAACGTGTCGGAGTTGCCAGCGAGCGAAGATATGGTGGACGTCAGGAGTCGAAGGAATGCGGCATCGGAAGGGAGCGGAACGATCAGATCTGAAACATGCTCACTAGACAAGGGGGGCGGTCAGGGATATAATCAAATACAAGCAGGCTGGCCTAAAAAACTCACGCATCCGTCCTGTCGTGACGCAGGGAGATTTCCTTTTTGATAGAAGAGTGATGCAGCGCGGCTCGGATGCGGTCAAATAATTGATCTGAAATATGAAGATTGATGCGCTCCGCCGCATGAATGTGTGTGTCGTCAGCTTCTATAGCGTTGGAAGGAGGTTTGGGCGACAATCGAAGTCTAGGCTCGGGGACGGTCGAATACCACGCAATCTCGTACGTGAGCGTGGCGTATCCGTGGGACACGTCTGATACGCTTTTAGGATCGATGGTGAGGGTTGCATCCTGTCTCTTTAAGTGCGTGGGATCATCTGTTTGATCCCGGAGCTCGTGTAGAGCCTGAAGAACAGGGTGACCGAGTCCAAGAGAATCGAGCTCAGATACAGTTTGGTTGATGAGCTGTTTGAGCTGCGATTGGATGGTGAGTCAGCATCAGAAAATATTCAATGAGGCGGACCTTGCGGTAATCAAAGGCATTTGTCTTGAGTTCAGGAGGGAGAGTAGACAGCAGCTCCGTGTAAGCCTTTGAAAAGTGCATAGCGGTACCTTCGATTAGAGAAAATCAAAGCCACATCAAACATGAATGTATCCGGGAAAGGTCCAGCATGAGGTTTCAGTAAATGGTCACTGGGTTACTCTCGGAGTAGTACTAGTTCCGAGGACTCCGAGTCGGAGGTGTGGAAACCGGCGTTGGCCGAGTTCAACGGTGGGAACTGTGAAAACGGCGCCATACTCAGTGGGCTTCAAGTACAGATCCTAGTAGGGCTCTATGTAGGAGATCCGGGGCGATATGTGCATTGCACAAGCTGTGAGTACGGACTCCGATGAAATGCAAGAGTAACAAAAATGATTACCAAATATTATTACAATACATACATCCCCCGAATGGCCATTGTTCTGTGTTCACTGAGGATATTCATGTCTTGCGCTGCGTGTTGTGGGGTAGGATAATCCGACAAAACAATCTACCTACGAGCTTGATACCCACAGTCTTGCTGAAGTTGCGCCTACCTCCGATCTCAGCTTCACGCACTTGCATATGGTGTTTCGCACGGATGACAATCCGAAGACAATCTGAGCGTGTACAAATACAATTCAAACACTAGCAGCAATCATCTGCTCCAGTCTCTTTGTATCCATTTCTGACGACCTCGGTACGATCCTACATTTAAATGGGTTGGGATGTCTGGGCGAAAAAAGAGGTCAGGTTGGCAGCCAAAACCAGACCACGATCATGCCCGTGAAACTCACATTGCCAGCCCGCTTCTGAAGCTCGGTTCCACCATGATTTCTGCCCCGTTCTCGTCTAGGGGTCTCGAGATCTTGAACACGGTCAACACGTTAGCGATCAGCGACCATATGGACGTGTCCGCAAAGTGCTTCCCGACACAGATCCTGCGGCCGAATCCGAATGCGATGTGCGTCGTGTCGTTTGGTTTCAGAGAACCATCGTCGTTGAGGAAGCGCTCCGGCATAAACTCGTGTGGATGAGGATACCTGGACTCGTCATCCGCCATGGACCTAGTGAAATACGCCATCAGACCGTTTTTGAATGAATCGCGGAGCACGCTGACCATAGGTTTGGAAGAACGATGGCCCCTGAAATCAAAGTGTTCAAAGGCGTTTGGCCGCTGGAAGTAGCAAGTACCCACCTTTCGGGATTCGGAATCCATTGTAGACGTCATCGTCGATCGCGGCGTGAGGGAGTGCTGCAGATTTGATAAAAGTAAATTCCAGGAAGCGCAGGAGGCACCGGCTCGGATTACTCACAAAGTGGAGTGGTAGGACCGTATCTGAGTAGTTCCCGGAAAATAGCATCTACAAACGGTAATTCCGGTCGATCCTCTATCGTCGGCAACCTGGTCCTGCCAACAACCTCATCGATCTGCGCTTGTGCTTTCTCCTGAACCGCTGGGTTCATCATCATCATCAAGAAAAATAACATGAGGACGGAGGTCGACTGTTATAAAACATTGCAGACGGTGGCTTTCATGAAAGTGGCGTGTCACGTACGGTTTCCGATGCGCCTTATGGGTTGGAAAACAAAAGATGAGCGAGGGTTCTAACCGAAAATTTAACCGTCATACCCAAGAACGCTGTCGCAGACGCCTCCTTGACCGTTTGCAACCATAATTTGTCGTTGGAAATCCTTTCGTCTTCTATACCTTGGAGTGCATCGTTGATCATCGAAGCTGCCGTACCGCCGCCCAACTGGCACACATGATTGTTCAAAAATACACAAACTTGAACGATTACAATCATCATCACCATTTTTTGTAGAGCATGCTCGAAAGGCAGATCGAGATATTGCTTCGAGTGTCCACGTGCTATTTCCAAATTTTTCTTGAATGACATACCGGGAAACCATGATGGCAAATAGAGCACTTGGGTCATGTTAATTCATTTGGGACGCAAAGCAGAAAATGCGATATACTCACAAGACGGGAAGGCATCGACGAGGACCGCAACATCGGGACGCAAGGTAGGTCCCACAATATGCAACACGTTTGATACGATCTTGACGAGCTCATCCTCTCTGGACGCCGGATCGTAGTCATATATGGAATTCATAATGATCGAAGTGGTATATCTCGAGGCAGGTTGAGATTCATCGCAGATTTCGCTACCTTACACTTACTCGAATACATGTTCCTCGAGTTTGTTAGGGGCATCCAACAACCGCTGGACGAACTGACATGCCTTGCGGCGCTGACAGGGCACGAATCTAGAGGCTGCGTCAAGCCGAAACGTTTGGTGAAAAAGGCGTCTGTGCTGTCGCCATCGGTCTCCATAAGGCATCAAAGCAGTATTGAAGCCCAACCCACACCTTGAACAAACACTGTGAGAGGTCAGGAGTGCGTAAAAAATTAAGACCTCACAATTCATTCGTTCTCAGAGCTGGGCGATCGGAATAATTCCTGGACCGATTCTCGAGTAGATCTTTTGCAATCGCCTCTGAGTTGATGATAATGATATCCTTTCCAAATAGTCGGGAATGGACCAGATCGCCTACACAGAAATTAGATCGAGTGCGTACGGACGGACGAAAATACAGCTCACCATACGTTCTCGCCCACTCAGCATATGTTATCCATGGAGCATTTTTATCAATTCCAGTAATATTTCCGAGCCATGGTAAGCCAGGGGGTCCGGGAGGCAACGGGAGGCAAGCTTCACTCGCGAAAGTCCGTCGCCAGATATACAGAACCGTGACAAAACCTAAAGCGAAGGTAGCTGGAGTCGCCCACTCAGGCATTGCAGGGGGGTTGCAGTAACGGTGGGCGATCAAAGAACGCGCAAGATATAAGAAAGCCAGTCTGACGATGCATCACCCGGGTTTCCATACGAGCCCTCGCTATCACATCGCTAAAAATATGACATAGCAGGAGCAAGCAACACGCTCAAAATAATCTCTCACCTGACACTCTCGGACAAGGAAATGGGGTTCGTCACTGCCCATCAGGGCGGTGGCGGCGGCGGCAAGCCGCATGGATCAACTCTGACTTGCGATAAGGGAATAATCCATTGCGTGAGTGACCCAAATACTACTAGGTAGTGTTGAACATATACCATCAATTGTAGATCGTCGACTGCCATGCGACAGCAACGGGGCAAGAGCGTGGATGACGGTTGAGAGGGCTGTTAGGAAAGACAGTTCATACTATCTCCTTGCCTCGATCATCGAGGTAATCAATGAAAAATTATGAATCCTCCGCAATGTTGCCTTGATGGCTACCTTCACAGGTCGGGATAAAGATGGTCTTGCATATGCACGATGGACCATAGCATCAATCGAGCATCATAGGATCAGGTACCTGATACTTAATGCTGAAGAAAATTACTGATGGCTGGTTTCCCAAAACAGACATATAGATGACGGCTCAACCCTAACTACTATTCCAAGACCTCCATTTGGGGTGGACCGGTGATCAAGAACTTGACGTCGGGCAGTCCACAATGAGGCGACTTCCCCATTTTGCGTAGGAGAGCGGTAACCAAAGCAAAGATCTGGAACACCCAAACATCAGGCTCCATTTTTACCTATCAATGATTGAATTTAGATTTGGGATGCAATTTTCTTGAGAAAAACGTAAATGATAGATAAAAGGACCTCGCCGACGGCTTACACGAGAAGCCTTGGTAGCAATTACGAGGGAGGCGTAGACTTGGATGCATGTCGTTCCAGCAGATCAAAGGAGATCGGAAGTGTCGTACGTTTAGCATGCTCCTCGGGGAGCCTTCGAGCTGCCCCTGAATCTGCAAGCTGGGGCCGCGCATATTTCGGTCAGTATCTTTGGGGGACGGGAAATGGTCCACAAACGGAATACCTTCCTCATGTTTAAAATAAACTCATTTAAATTTACAACGGCACCCAAGACGTGAAGATCCAGAAAGGACTCCTTTTCCATAGCGAGATGTTCAAATAACCGGAGATGGCGCTCTACATCTTCGATACTTCTTCACAATGGGGTGATTCTGTCCCGTTTCAAAAACCTGCGCCTCTGCGTAAATACGGAAGATTTCGTGCCACAAAAGGTCGGATTTACCCTCTGACTAGGGCGCGAAGCTCTTGCGTTGCGTGCAGTCGGCGAATAGGCCGAGGATAAACGTGAGGTAGAAGAGTATGCCGGAAGAGCCGTCAACAATATTTAAGCAGCGAAACCACTGAGAGAGGAACGGAAATCGTCATACACGTTGTCGGGATTGCCAGAGAGGGAAGACAAAGTGAAGGTCAGGAGTTGGAGAAGTGCAGTATTGGAAGGAAGTGGGATGATCAGATCTGGGATGAGGCTGCTGCGTGACGGTGATCAACGATAACTGGCGGTATTGTAGAACAGAAACGTACGGATGCGTCCAGTCATCTACCCCATCCTTGGCGGAAAAGTGGCACGACGACGTTCTGGTGCGAGAATATGATTACTCTGGGATGAGAAGATCGAGAAAATATAGATGCCAAGAATGGTTGAAACCATAGTCCGCTTCCATGTCAGCGGGGGGTGTCGACGACAACCGAAGTCTAGGCTCAGGTCTAGTTGAGTTACAGGTAGTCACATAAGAGAGCATGAAGTGTTTGTGTAACGTGTTTGACGCTGGTTCCAGGTCGGGGCCGGTGAAAGCTGAGGCCCCATAATGGTCCTAAAATACACCAAGCCCGGATGCAGTTCGGTCGATTAGGTGTTTGAGCTGGGGCGTTGGATCCACCAGAACTGGTGTGGTTGAGTAGAATGATGACTTGGCACGCACTCTGAGGTATTCAAATGTATCGTTCGTGAGTTCGGATGGTAGGGTAGAGAGCAATCGGGTGTATGTTCCTGAAGAGCGTATACCCTCGATTAGAGACAAGTACAGGTCGCAACACCCCAGCGGATCGCACATAGGCCGCGTTGTGGACGTGGTACTGTATCTGTAGCGTTAGACAAGTATAGCTCCATCACTGCAACAGAAATAACTCGAGACGTAGAGTTTAGACGGTCTGGCTTTCCCTCTGCCTGTACTCCCTGCGGGTCGCACGTTGGCCGCGCGTGCCGTCCGCAACACCGCATGGGCGTTGTTCGGAGTACAACTTTCGATGGGGTATTTCGGACGAGCAGGTGGTCAAGCGTGCCTTGTGCGTGGTCAAAATTGTTCCCGCGCGCTTTACCAATGTCCACACGAGCGACTGTTTGAGTGGTGCCCAAACAAAGAGACGACGGTCGAGTGATGGAAATGAGAAAGTTAGTAAGCACCGGTTGCAGGGAGTCCTGTAGCAACATATCGAAGAACGTGTTATGATCTCCACTTGCTCGGAAACACGGCACGTGGTACTGGAAAGATACGGCGTCAATATCGAACAGTACCCGTCAACTTCGTTATAATTATCACCAGACGGAGTCCTCGATTCCCCCCATCCAGACCGCCGTTGAAGAATTGGATTTCGGCCACTCACGGGGTACGTCACGGTGTCCCAACTCGGTTGGAGGAGCTCGGGCCAGGGAGATGGTTGGGTCTCACAATCCCTCGAAACCTAAATTAGATCTGTAATTATGTACATTCGGGGGGCCATAATGGTGGAAAATGAGGTCAGAAGTCGTGTTGTCGCCAACCAGTGCCAGTGATGGTGTATGACTTTCGGCAATTTCCGAGAATTGTACGAGGTCCGTTTACAGTAACCGTTCGCCACGATCGGGCTTGACAGTCTCTTTCCTGCTCTCACTGCATCGTTATAGGCATTTATCCTCTGCACTGATTAGGACGCGACATTAGACAAACTTCATCACCGTGAACGGCGAGGAACCCTGCCCCCCCTGCGGCGAATCTTTGTTAGCTTGGGTTCCAGTTACCCGCAGTCTGGTCCTGACCCCAGTGCGATTTATTCGCCTTCTTCGCAACACCGTACTTTTTTCAAATCAGGGTTCCATAGCGACAGCTCAGTTCTTCCCATCCTTTATACACCTGAGGCCGACCCACCTGAGAATGAGCGACCGATGGGTCGAGTCCAACTATCACATGCCAATCGCAGGCAAGCGATACAACGACCGGAACGTTACTCTACCATTCGGCCCCTCTCCCGAATCTCGTGCGGCCATTGGAGACTTGTATTGTTTCCAGTTCTGTCGAGATGTGCCGTTAGTACATACTGCCGATACCGCTGTTCGTTTAGCGAACTTATGACGGTGTCTCCCGTGACCTAACCAGAATACCACCGATGCCAGGATTCGATCAAGTTGGTCTTAAGTTCCGGTAATTTCAGGATGGTGCCGGTATGACGTTCATGTGAACGTAGCAATACAAGGACAAATCACACCAGCATGACCCAGGACTCGGGGACCACCTGACACTGGATGTCGAGCCAGGAGTCTGACGGTCAACAACATTCGGCGTCAATCTGCAAAACGTTGTCAAACGATCGGATGTAGTATCTGTGGTATACGTGTATATACGCTAGTGTACTATTAAACGCAAAGAATCTTATTAGAGTGCGTGGCGGTCGTCACAGCGCGTGAAGAGAACACGGGGAAAAAAACAAAGAGCAAAAAGTCCAATAGTTGAAGGAATAAACAAGGGTCCATATTCGATCCGATGCCATTCTGAAGACGTTCCCCCCAAACCCGTTAAAACGCTCGGATGTCGGCCACCCTACTGGGCGTCCGTGCATGGCTTCGAGAATGCCGTTTAGTAGGCGTGGATGGAGAGGGAGAAAGAGTCAACGATGGGACAGCCATCAGCGGTCGGGGGTGAGGGACGACGACAGGCAGTAGGGATACGGCGCGCGCGCGCAGAGCTAATAAACACACCCCCATTGTTCAGGTCAAGCGCAACACCCCGCGCGCGTGGAATATATACACACCTGATACCAAGGGGGCTACGAAACAGAGCAACATGTCTATTACACCGACGCGTCAAGCGTCTCGCCAGCGATCAGTTCGAAAAAAAAACGTACCTAGACAAGACTGGTGGAGAGAGTGACGGGAGAGCATGCTGGCACCGACGACAGCCCAGATTGCAAGCCAGTAAAAGGTGCTTTTGACGATTAACTCCCAAGCGTGGGGTGCATCGACTGTCATCCGGTGCGCGTGTTTGCGATCGTCAGGAAATGAGAAGCACGGCACGTACGGATTGCCCTTAAAAGGACGCTCGCCGCGTCGTCTGGGATGCTGGGTGCGCCGAGGACTGGGAGCCGAGAAAGATTTTGATTTTGAGTGGGCGTGAACTGGCTGGGCGTTTCTCTGACCAGCAGAAACTCGAACAAGATAACGACAGATATGACGATGCAAAGAACGACAGTGGAGCAAGACATGAGCGACTTAGTACTAGTGCATGAGCAAGTCCAAGTTGGAACTTTTTTTCACTCGAGAAATTCAATTTACCAAAACTAGCAAAAGTCGAGCAAGTCACGCGAGTCCGGCTGCCAGACTCGCGTATGTTACATACAATCATGGAACGAGCATACTCAGCACTGCCAAACGGTACGCCATATCTGACTGTATCACAGCTGACTACGCCTGTGGCCACCCCTCCCGCAAGAGCCCCGGGAGGTCAGCGTCAAACCTAGTAGGAAGGGCATCAGCAACGACAATGGCACCGACGCACGCAACGCACCACACCCAGTTCTCCTTCCCGAGGTTCGCCCAGTGCGAATACTTCCCCTGCTGATTCGCCCACGCCCGAATCCCAAGCCACACCTCCTCGTCCGCCACCGCATAATTGTACCGAAACACCGTCGTCTGCAGCCTGTGCCACTCGCACACGTAACTCTGGAGCAGGTTCGCCTCCCGCGGGCTCATCCGCCACCCGTTGCAGCGCACCGGATCCATCCCTAGGGGTGCCGAGGCCGCGCTCAGCGGCTGACGCGCCCGGATACCGGTCTGGTCGAGCGGGAGCACCCACGTGTGTCTGTCCCCGACCCTGCGCGTCTGCGCGAACATGAACGGCGCGCCGTTCGGCGCGAGGTGGTCGGCGCTGGGCACGAAGTAGACGCGCCAGCCGCGCTCGATGTACTTTTTCACTGCGTGAGGGGCGTGTCTGCCGTCCTTCAGGCCGAGGGCGCTCCGGGCGACGAACGTCGCGACGGGATACAGCGCGTACGCCGCGTCTGCCGTGATGAAGTTCATCACGCATGCTGGCAAAGAAAAAGACGTGTCGGCCGAAGGGAAGGAGGAGGGATGACTCTCGAAACACGAAAACGATGCACGACGTACTCGTGTGGAAATCCAGGACGACTTCGACGGGCGACGAGGCCGCTCCGATGATCTGGACTTTCAGCGTCTCACCGCCTCGCGCGTCGATCTTGGTGAAATTCCAGGCCGCGGTGATCCCGTTCAACGGGTAGCGCTTCATCTGGAGCTGGCTCACTCTGTAACGTGGTAGCGTGCCGTCCCAGTCGTCCCGGATCATGTCCGTCCACTCTTTCTCGTCGTCCTCGGCGTCCTTGCTGGGAACGAACTGGTACCCTTCCACCTCCACGAGGAATTGGGCCACCTCGAACGCGTGCCCGGGGTGGGTGTAGATGTCGAGATCGGACTCGGGGTAGAACGTCCGGTCGAGAAACTGGAGCGCGTTGGAACCGGACACGAGCGCGTTCGTTCTCGCCTGGATGTTCCGAAACGCGATGGGATCCACAAAGTAGCGCGACAGGTGGCGGTTGATGTTGAACGCACGGGCGTTGAACTCGGCTACCGCGAGGTAGGCGGCGCGGCACGTCCGAGCCAGCCAGACGAGCGAGCGTGGCTCGAGGCACGAGAGGATGAGATCATAGATGGGCGCGCGGTCGAAGAGCTTCACGTAAAGTGGGGTACGGTCGACGTCGACGTCCATGACGACGTCCATCTGTACAGCGGATTCCTTGACGTGACTCGCGAACGATGCGCATGTACATTTATATGCTGGATCGATTCGCCCCACACGTTGCCCGAGAGCCCATCCCTGAACGTACATACTGTACATAATAGCAGCTACGCATCGTAAACACGTCACTTTCCCTGC
Source organism: Heimioporus aff. retisporus (assembly GCA_038094615.1). Taxonomy (NCBI): domain Eukaryota; kingdom Fungi; phylum Basidiomycota; class Agaricomycetes; order Boletales; family Boletaceae; genus Heimioporus; species Heimioporus aff. retisporus. Next base: position 11,776 of record JBBPUI010000677.1, read on the forward strand.
CCGCCTCCGCGTGGTTCAGGATTCAGAGATTCTCGTAACTAAAACGTACGACCACAGCAAGATCGAGAGGTATCATTTCGCTGCCCTGGCATGTAAGTAACTATCTTTTCCTATCGCGCTCCAACCTTGTCCAACAGGGCCGTACGACACAAGTCCAGTGATTTCGGCAGATTCGCCGTCACACACAGGAGCCTCACGGTAGCAACCTAGGTCAGGCACACGATACGCTGTTGACAAAAAGCCTTGCCAGGAGCGCATCGAACACGAGGAAGATGGCGTACGAGGCCCTTCCCTTCTGGACGACGACGATCCGGATCCCCCATGGCGTGGTAGGCGGGGGATGGCAACTACATAACATCATGCGTGTCACCACACTCCGCGCGCGTTCCTCACTCCCGAACGCGGGCGGGCAGCCTCCGCGCGCGCGCATACTCCCGAGTTGGCAGCCCAACCCGCGACCCAAGGCCGAAACCAACAACGAACGGCCCTGAGACTTGAAGCCCATGCCATCCTCGAAGAACCGGTTTCCACCGACACATACTGTCACGTCCAACGACTCCGATACCCATCCAATCAAGTTCGTCATGCTGGACGCTCGAACGGGTCCACTTCCACACGCCGATCCCGACCCCACTACGCGAGTTGGGTGCTCGGCAGCCAGTGGCAACCACAAAGAGTGTGTCACCTTCGACCGTTGGTGCTAGTCCGAGATCGTTGTACATGATTCCAAATATTCACAGCTAGAAACTAGTTTGGCCCTGCAAGCGCATTTTCAACGTAACTAAAGCTCTCTGGAAGCCCCCGAGGGCCCTGTGATCGTCACGCTTACACGCGGTCATCATCGTGGCACCGATTGATCAAGGGAGGCAAACGGTCGTGGTCGACTTTGTCACAGACGTCGGTCGTTCTCTCGGACCCGATGTCATGGTCGGATTGTATCTACGAGAGCGGTACCGTGTTGACGAGATCAGCTAGATCAACGAACTGTTACGAGCGTTAGTAACTGCTGTATGACCGATGAGTCAGGCGATCAAATCGAACGGCCTCGCGTAGCGCGCGAGATGCATGACCATCACAGATCAAAATACATCATGATGAGAGAGAGCGATAGGTCGCATCACGAAAAAGTGGAGTTCAAGAATCCAACCACATCCCCATCACAAACCATCACATTGGAGACATCACTACCTCTTGTCAGATACCATTTTCTTTTGCTTTTATCTGGGTATCTCTGACGCCCTGTTCCTTGTGAGGGCCATCAAGTTCCTCACCAAGACTTGCCCACGATAGTTTCATGACGCTGGACGTCCGCTCACATCAGCAATGCTTTTTTTAGAGGAAGCTCCTCCTGGTGCGTACCGGTATATTCCAGCGAGAGCCGTGAGAATGGTGGACGAGCTGACCAGCACTGCGAGGATGGCCATTGCTATAACCTTGTCCAGAGCCAGCATTAAATTCGCAGGGTGGCTTGGTCGCTGAATCACAGGCGAGACGTTACTCTATCTCGGGAGGATAAGTACTTTGAACATCCAGCGACAGCTGACCACCTGCTTTTGGTTCTTTATCGAGGGCCTTCATCAAGCTGTCCAGCGTTTTCAAGATGTTGGCTATGTAAGGATATTTCAGCTTGGTTACGGATAAAGGATAAGCTAGTTCACTTCGGTACATGTTAAAGGGTGTGAAATATGGGTGCTCTTTGCCTACGAGCGTTCTAGATAGATACCGGTGCTTCAAAGTGACATACTGCTGCTTATTGCGCATGTGGTCCTGCAGAACCTCTGAGATAAACGTTAGTTCCAGCACGATTTCAAGACGGGGAATGACACTCGCCATTTTGTGCTAAATTGTACAGCGCATGTATGGGGCCCAACATCAAATAGGGTGATTTTGCGGTCGGGTTCTTCAAAGTATAATCCGTAAATCCGAGCAAAGCCCGGCCGCGATACAACACGTTGCGGATCCCTGACGAAGTCGGTGAAAGAAGCATATCCATGATCGTGCCTATCCTAGGCTCGATGGCGGCCGCACCAGACTCTAAATTATACGGAACCTCAGAAAAGACCATTAGGTGATCACGCAACATACCTGTCTGAGCCAACATAGAGAGGATCGCTACCCCCACCCTCTGACCATTCCAACTCGCTTTCCCCAGGTATACTAAGCCATCCTTCACGAGCTCTGAAATCCAGGGACCGTCCTTGTCTAAGGCACCAAGTGAACAACGGGAAACCGACGCCATCATTCTATGTAAAACGTACTGTATGATAGCAAAACACTCAAGCAAATCAGACTTGTACGCGTCTCCCTTGCATTGCCCCTAGCAAGCTTTTTACGCAGGAGCGTGGAGAGGTCGTACTTCAGGATGTTTGTTCGTAGGACCTCTGGTTCAAGTGGATCAGTGCCGGATTGTCAGAAAGGACTAGACCATCACCATTTTGCATCAGGTCCTTGAAAACTTCGAACCCTTCAACTGAGCATACGGCATCGTCAAAATAGTCGAGCCGCAGCATGTTGACGATGTTCCTAGCAAAGTCATTGTTACCTATCAATACATCCTTCACCTTCACATTTTCTAGTATGATCCTGAGATATAGACATGTACCTCGCACCCTCCCTACTGACCGTATTTCAAACATTGAGCCAACGCATAGGCCGCTAGCAACGCCTTTTCTTTGTGTCGAAGTTGGCGGACGAAGGTATGCAGTAGCTGACGGACACAGGGATGCTCCAATATTGACAGATTAAGACTGGCCGCGCTCTTGCACAGTTCGAGAAACGCAATTGTTGCATCAGCACGCTCCTCAGGTTTACCCATCCAAACAGGCTTGAATAGTTCTGTAAAAACCATCTTCCGTGGTTTTCTTTCTTTCGGATCATGAATATCTGGTACAAGCGTGCCATAATCAACCCTTCGAAAATTATGTCTATGAACGTCACTCACCAAGTATGAAAAGTAGACTCAATATAGGTTTTCCGAGACCTGATTGTTGGCCTTTGGCAGGGCCTGAGCAAACCAAGGCATTACGTAGATTTGCTCGAACCTGTGGGTCGTGAATATTCACGTGATCTGCAGCATGAAAGTCAGAAGAGCCAAGAGTCCAGTGACACGACTGGCTACCTCTATCGGTTATGGGGTCATGCAGTACAAGCAATATTTTGATGGCAAGGAGGCCAACCAGTCCTTCGCGGTTCTTCACTAGTTGCCCGAGTCTAGCTTTCATCCCGGCATATACAGCCTTCGTTGTGGAACATGCTTCCTTCGGTAGAGAACTTGCATCCTGCGACGTGGAGCCTGCACCCAGTGTGGAACAGACACTTGCTATGTTATCATGAATTACAATTGAATGATCATAGCTGTATCATGGCGACTCACCACGTTCCAGAAGTCTCGCCATGGTCATCACCATGCGCAGAGCAGGAATTAAGAGTTGCTCGTCTGCAACGAAATGATATGGCACATTCCATGTTATCGATAATGTAGCGCTTACCCTCCACCCTGAGCATCTGTTCTAGCCTAGAGGCGGAGGAGCCTGGAAGAGGGTCTTCGAGCTTTTCCACGAGGATTTCCCAAATACGCTCTGGCGAATCATGAGTTTATGCCGTGGTCCGCCCATGATCACTGACGTACCGCACCGTAACAAGCAGTCCAGGCCCACCATTGCCTGCCTGAAATTCCTTCCCTTTTGTCGAATGACCCCATCGAACAGAACAACGATGGATTTTAGTACATCCAACGTGAGAATATTGTACCGCAAATCCTGGTGTTTCGCAAGGGGCCGCAGAAGAGTGAACACTGTAGGTCCGTCTTCGTGCTTGTATGCTTTCAGCACATTGCAGAATTCGACCTCTGCCTCACTGAATATTTCCGAAAGTCTGGGCGGTGTTATAATGTAGTCGGACGGCGCGTCGCTTTCCGAGTGCGTATCAACATCCGAGGCTGGAATGAAAAATTAGTTAGCTACATGACCACATGTGGGACACTCACAAGCTTCGTAAAGGGCAATGATGGCGACGAGCTTCACAAGTGATTCACAATTTGATTTGATGAGTGTCGTAAACCTGCTCTCCCAATTCGGCACTTTCCTGACGCAATGCTTGCCATCTTCTGGACACGAAGATGTTATTACCAAGCAATATGAAAAGGGAAAGGGCATTTACTGAGTTGAAGCATGAATAATAGCTTGTCGAGATATGCTGGGGCAACCCCGTTCTTGTCTTCCAAGAGACCCACCAACTCTCCTGCAGCGGTCTCGTCGAAGAGTGTCCCTTCCCAGTCCAGCGTTATGCCTTCTGCATCTCGTGCGGTTGATATACGGAAACCTGGTCCTAGTGATGCTCGTGGTTTGTACGATTCGGCATACAGAACAGAAGCGTGCACTTTTTGACCCGGGATTATACAACGTGGTTTCTGCCGATGCAAACTGCCGAAGACGAGATTATAACAAACATTTGTAAGAGAGAATTAATCTCACCGTCGCGCATTTCCACCATCTCCACTAAACGTCACTTGATGTCTAATGGGGAGATATTCGAATATTTTCCATAAAGGACCCATCGGATCACCAGTGCCGAGATCAATATCGTCGGGGACCCAGATTACGTCTGTCGGCTTCAGCACGAGCCCATGTTCTACTGCTTCCCGACGCATCCACAACAATGATGCATTCCCGGCCAGGGAAGGTTCTCCGGGTCTGCTTACACCACCTCTTCACGAAATGTCAGTAAATGGAAGGAATGTAGACGATGAATTTACATGTCAGCGTGGTTTCCAGCGAACCAGATCTCCTTGATATCAGTAGAGCTATTGATCCAATCCGAAGAGCATGTTTCAATGCTGCCCTTGGCGGATGCACACTGTGCCCACTCCTCCGACTTCTTGTTGCTTGGTTTTACGTTCATTTTCTTGAAGTACTCTGGCATGAACTTGACACGGCATTCGTCAAGTGCAAGTGCGTGTCGGACATAGCGAGGTTCACCGAATGGAAAAATCGCCCCTCGTACCAACCCCACAGACGAAACCGTATCCCTGAGTAGAGTTAGCAATCATACAACGGAGGTATGAAAGTGTTAAACTTGCCAAGCACCGAGGAAGTGCACCCTAACACCCGCGTGACAGAATACTTTCTTAAACCACATCGCATTTCCCCACGCACGCGGCTTTCTCAACCGAATCGTTTCGAAGTGATCGTATGCCCGACA